>JAZHYW010035463.1:0-17268 GCA_037355805.1 Ixodes ricinus
AGTAGTTCGATATTGCAAAAACCATTTAGAAACAAACTTCCATGATGCGTTTTTCTTCATTGTAAGGCGAGAGTTTCTCTTTCTTTCCCATCTCTTTTCGCTTCCGCCTTGTAACAACGCGCCGTAAAGTTTTCTTTTTCTTTTTTTTTTTGCATGCGGTGCAGTTTTTTTTTAGCTTTCTCCCCTTCTGAATCACTTTCGTTTGCGCTGTTATGCTCGGCAACTTGAGCTTTGGAAATTTCCTTTCTTTCCTACTCTCTTTTCTTTTTGGGGGGGGGGGAGGGGGAAGGGGAATGGGAAGGGGAAGGGGAAGGGGTAGGGGCAGGGACAGTTGAAGACGACAGTTTTCGTGTTTTAGGAAGCCTTCCCCGGGGAGAAAACGCTCAATATAGCCAATATGTTCTTCGTTACAAAAAGTACTTTTTACATACATTTTCGTTGAAATTCTTTCGTGAGTTCGATATTGACAATAATTCGTCGGTACGTGGTTTCGTTCTATACGGGTTTCACTGTATATCCGCTATTTCGTTATAACAGACTTTGGTTAACGAAGTGCGAAAGGGAATGGAAAATCGTGATCGCTATTGCTGTAGCCACTATTTCGTGATAACCAACTTCGTTATAACCAATCTCAATAGAAGTGGCAATTCTTTTTTTTTTTTGCCATAGTTTGTATATATTTTATGTACTGCATATCTCCTAGTATATCTGAGATTTCTCTTTCTAACCTCTCTGTTTTTAAGCTTAATGGCACATTAAAGGGCAACTCCGCTTCATTTTTGGTTTTGAAAAACAATGCAGTCCTCTTCAGTATCGCTCTAGGAAGACCACACGTCAAATATTACGACGCAGTTCTGTCTAAATGTTTCTTAAACGGTCCGGCAAACTTTGCAACTCGCCAAGTTGCCGAAATCGGCTGACTCGAGCGAGGCGAATTCAGGCGCAACCAACAGCGCAGTCAAGGCTACGGCATGGGCGGAGCCAACATTGAGCTAAACGTCATCTTCATGGCCCCCTTTTGCTTGTTTTTACTTCTCCGATCGAGGCGTAGCGCATGACGTCAGCAACGTTGCCTCTCTGCGCTCAGCGGTGTCCACGTGATTGGCGTACGCGCCTGCGCAGCGCGCTTCTTGGGAGCAGACCGGCCGCCTTCTGCCGTGGTCCCGCCGTTACCGCCGTCTTTCGCGTCACAACCACAGTCGTCGTCTCACCGTTTGTGATTATTGTCTCCTCGGAGTTTCGTCCACACTATGGACACCACGTGCGCAGACTTATGCCGCAGTAGTGCAGACGTCGTCGAATGCCGTAGACACCAAAACGTGGCGAAGAGTGCGGTGCAGAGCAGACGACACTCGCGCCTGCCACACGCCCGCCCCCATCCCGCCCGTCGTTGGGCCGAGGATCACGTGACATCTCGTACCACGTGATGGCCATCAGTGTTGCGGAATGGGCACCCCCATTCCATTCCAATTTCCATTCCGGGGAATTAGAGTTTGCGATAATTCAATTCCTTTCAACTCCTAGGAATGGGGACACTGGGCCCATTCCCACTCCTGGAATGGCTGAATCGTTCCATTCCATTCCTCTAATTCCTAAACGTAAAAATTGGCACTTGACAGCTACATTGTGTTGCCGGCATAAGCACCATAAAGCTGACATTATCAAACGCATAGACAATTGCAAAAAAAATGCAAAATGCCTCAAAAAAGCACTGATTTTACTAAGCGGAGCGCTGGTGGCACAAAGTGTTTGTTTACATTGTACTGCAAACATCGAGAAAGCCCCTTGATATGTCGATGCTTGTTTAAAACATCGGTCTTTCGACCACGTGGCTCGCAACAAACAGCAAAACTTAAATCCACGAATTTTTTTTGGCAAACTTTTTTGCATTTGTGTTCTAGGACATATGCGGCCAGCGTGTTTGTTTGATAAGACCATAAAAATATCCAGTTCGTGCGTGGCGCAGAAATAAGCTATATTACTGTATTCTTCAAATACCTGCACACCAATACGGCTAGTACGCTGCTGGATTCTGGAAGCGACTCCATGCACAGTGGCAAGAACACATCCTCTGACAAAGTGCAACCTCTACGGCGCAGCACGAGAGACCATGTCACGAGACTGTCTTTCTGAGCAGGTCTAGCCAGCTCGGTCACGCGACAAGACGGTGACGACAATCTACTTACACCTTACGATGGACCGCAACAGACAGCACGAGAGCCATCGAAACCAATCCAATGCCGTTCTGATATCGCGTGACTCTGATTGCGCAGCAACGCGCCGTGCGTGTATTCCCATCACGGTGCTGTGATTGCCTGAAGTAACTCGTAGCGTCCGCAGCGGTCCATCACATGTGTGAAGCAACAGTAGGCAGAGTCTTAAGTCAAAGGTAATGACTGAATCCGCTAGCAGCTTGTAATGCATAGCCCACTTGATGTAAGACGTATAGCATCGAAAACAGCATCGACAAAGACCATGTAGGCGACTTCAGCTCGTAGCAATGCAGACTATAGAAACAAGTTCGTTGCAAATGCGCAGCGGTGACAGAGAGACATGAATCTCGACTTTGCTTATAATGCTCGACAGCATCAACGCTACGCATATCTGCACGCTCAGATGTGAGCCGCTTGTGACATGCGTTACACAGTTTGCGACGCGCATCGATGATGAGTTACCATCTGCACAATGATCGTGTAGCAACTTACGCGAATATTGCATTTGAAGTATTCAGCTGACGATGCATTCGTGATCGTCTGCTGCATCCATGTCTGCATGGCAATCGACAACGGCGCTGCATTCGAATGCTGATACATGTATTCAGTTGCTGATTCGCAGCAATTGTACGGCACTTATTACATCAGCGCCGAGACGCGCGATCAACGAATTGCAGCACTTCTCTACGTCGGCAGACGTTAGATGCTCTAGTATAGACCATGCCACGACTGTCTTCTGGAGGTCTAGTCAGTTCGGTCACGCGACAAGAGCGGTGACGACAGTCTACTTACACCTTACGATGGACCGCAACAGACAGCACGAGAGCCATCGAAACCAATCCAGTGCCTTCTGAGTGTCGCGTGACCCTGGGGCGCAGCAACGCGCCGTGCGTGTAGTCCCCCTCACGGTGCTGGATTGCCTGGGGCGACTCGTAGCGTCCGCAGCGGTCCATCGCAAGGTGAAACACAGTATGCAGAGTCTTATAAGTCAAAGGAAATGAGCGGGAATCCGTCTAGCTTGCTTGTAACCCTAACCCTACTTGAATGTAAAACATATAACACAGAAAACAAGCATCGGAACAAAGACCAAGTAAAAGGCGGACTTACACGTAAAAATGCAGTATAAAAAGACGAGCGTCGGAGCAAAGCGCAAGATGAGAAGAGAGAAGTGAATCTCGCTTTGTTTTAATGCCGAAGCAAACCCAGGTTTCGCACTTCAAAGGAGCGCGCGCGAATGAACGTGGAAGGCAGCAGGGTTGGCCGCCTGCTAAACAACGCTCCTCGAACTATAAGAAAACAATAACTGATCATCTTTCGGCGGCGCGCGAGTCAACGAGTTATCAGAGCTCTGCGAGTTATGAGTCGTCCCCCGCTCCCAGATCTCAGTCTGTGCGCGCGTGTTTTCTCCATGCCTTCGTTTCTTTTGCTTGGTGCTTGGTTTCTTGTTTCGCTCGCTCTCGTGTAACGCCAGTAAAGCCCGTCGCCTGCGCGAAAGGCGCCACCGCCACCGCCCCCCCTCCCTCCCCCCTCTGCTCTTTGCTTTGACGCTTCTTTTTTGTATTGCATTTTTTGCGTATGAGTCTGTTAGAGCTCCACGCGGGTTAGCTGTTTCCCGCCCGCTCATTTTATTTCTGAGCAACTGGCTCGCTGACTGGCTCAATTTCGCTAACCGTAAACACACAAAAAAAAAAAATAGAAGAATTGGGCCCATTCCATTCCCATTCCATTCCGGGCAAAAGGCATCTAATTCCATTCCCATTCCATTCCCCTCAACGTTGCCGCCATTCCATTCCCATTCCATTCCGGGGTCGCGAAAATTCGGAATGATTCCGGAATCATTCCAACTCCGGAGTGGCAACTCCGCAACACTGGTGACGATGTACTTGGCGGCCCGAGGCCAATGTTGGCGCCGGACGGCGCCCGGAGCTTCAGCTTCGACTTCCGCTCGTGTTTAAAATTAGATTTAAAAATATATACCCATTTTCTGCGTGTGCCAAACGACGCAGGTGGTCTTTTAGTAGGCTTTTTGACTCGAAATCACTCATATTATCCTCGAAATCTTCGGAATTGAGCGCGGAGTTGCCCTTTAATATTACATACTCGCACAGTTTCCGAAGAGCCTGTAGTGCCAAGAGCAGGAATTCTCAAACCTTTCCTCTCGAGGAACCCCTATCTGCCAAGACTAGTGTCCGAGGAACAACTCCCCATCACTAGCATATATTCAGTAAAGCAGTTCAGGGGCCTAGAGGCCTTGTAAACAATACTCCTCATGTTAGGCAGTGCTTGGCTCATAGTCACGCATCAATGGGTGGCTTAGCTCTGCAAAAATAGTGTTTTAAACTGGGAAAACACTTTATCGTGAAATCCCGTACGGGCATGCACCAAAAATGACGAGATTATTATTATTATCATTATCATCATTATTATTTTTTATTGCAAACAAAGCAATTGTGAAGTTGGACCTTCCAAAGCTACAATGTGGCTTGACTGGCAGCGTCATACAATCTGAAACCAGTCGTATGCAAGAGGAAACATGTAACATAAAATCCACACGAAGATATATTACAATAAAAAAGGCAAACCAGTGAGCACTTTAGAAACTAACATTTCTCGGGGCTTTCTTGAGCTTGTATTTTGTTCTTAAGTATACTAGAGAGTAGTTTGTTCAGGAATGCTGATTCCATGATAATCTGCAAACTTTTTTTCAAATCTTGTTGAACATTCGAGGTATCCGGTAACGCTCCTTAGGTTTAGGAATACGAGAAGGTACATATAGAACTTTAAATTGACTATCCTAGAAATGCCTGTACAGCAGTTTCCATCAGTATGCAGTTAAAAATCGTACAAATGCACTGCTTTAAATGTGTCAGTGTCCTTTCCAAGGCATAAATCATATGAAATATTTTTTAACAAAACAAAGCAGATTGAAATAATTTTAAATTGCCAACGGAGAGCACAGTGACCATACACAGTAATGCCGTAACGGGCACGCTGTAGACTAGAGCATGTACAATAATTTTTCGAACGGATAGTACATAAAATATGGTGTTTTACAACAAACAAGACACTGCACAAATTTTCTTACGTTCCAGGTTAGGTCACTGTCAAAGAATAAGCCAAGATATTTGATAGTAAGATGTATGCTGTATGGGCTCACATGCGCACAATAAACATCCAGATATATGTAGTAATCGTAAGAAACATGTTATATAAACTTTTTTCAAAGGGTTGTGAAAACATATAGGTAAGTTGCTTTTTGGATGCATTAACTTTAATTTAGTTAGCTTCAAACCAGTCCATAGTTTCAATCGCCGCAGTTTGTAGAGACAAATAGGCAATCCTGAGTAATTGGACGCTCTGAGATAAAATTATGGTATGATCAGCTATATTGAAATAGCAAAAGTGGTACCACAATGGAGGTCATTAACATAAGGCTTATATAATAGGAGACTTAAGACTGAGCCTAGTTTTGATTGAAAAGAATCCACGTTACACCACCCTCCAAATGAAAAACATTGACGCCTATCCTGTAGAAAGTTTTCCAATAGCAGTAGAAAAGAACTCTGAAAGCCTAACTTTGAAAGCAAAATGTGATGGTTAGCACTATCAAATGCCTTGCGGACATCAGGGAACAGGTGCAGGCAACTTGATTCCTTTCAAAAGATAAATTGAGCTACAATTCAAAACGAGCATGTTGGTTATAGATACAAAACTTAAAAGTATAAAACGACGAGGGATGTGGTACAGGACACATTTCATTTGAAAGATGTCCTGTTCCCGTCCTCAGTCCTTGCTGTTTTATACTTTCAAGTTTTGTATGTATAAATTGAGCATGTCAGAAAAGTCCTCAAGAAGCATTTGGGTAACTGTGTTTATTTAAAAGTTCTTATAGTTATCCACAAATGTTTTTCCAGTATTTTAGAAAAATAAGGCAGAATGGAAATAGGTCTATAATTTTCTACGTTATTTCACGCACCTCCCTCGAAGAATGGAGTCACCAAAGTTGTTTTCATTGCTAATGGAATGACACCATTAGACAAAATGTGATTAAAAATTGAAAGCAAAACAGCCCTTATCACTTCAAAGTTTCTGCGCAAGTCATTAACTGAAATACTGTCAATACCTGGAGATTTGTTAGGCTTAAGGGCTAGAAAGGATTGACCAAGCTCTTCTTCAGAGAGAAGAGGGAGATATGCCAAGTCTAAGACACTATTGTTTAAAGTACATGAATCTGGGTGGGGTCCTGCTGGTGAAAAACATCAGGTGGGCAAACAAATTTGGAGTTGAGACAGCAAATTAGTAGATAAACAGGGGCACCCGCTACAAACCACGTGATACAAAAACTGATACCGCAGATCGCGCACAAGGCAAATTTTTATTTCACAACACGATAAACATGCGGGAATTGCGCACAAACTCTTGTCACGCGGGAAAGGATATCGCAGACTCGGATGGGGCAACAGATTCGTGTTTTGTGCGATAAACACGCAGAATCTGGCTACAAGCTTATGTGCCATGGGAACCTATATCGTGCACGCAGATCGCGGACAGAAACGCGAGAACTTGCTACGAACTCGCTTGTCATGTGTGGATCGGTACTGCAGATTGCGCGCGTTGATGCGATTCCAATCTGACGTTACGTGATGTCTGGCGGGAATTGGGGCTGGGCGATGTGTCGGAATTTGTAAGTTACGGATATTTAGCCAGAAAAACGGTATGGGCAGTCTCCCGGGGAGGGCGCCTTTACGGGATTCTACGGTATTCATTTCTAAAGCATGAAATGCTTTTATTGCTACCCCCCCCCCCCCCCGAATCCCAAACTTTTTCTGTCCGGCCGTCACATGACCCATGGACCTTGTGGAAATTGATGGCACCTGACCTATACGTCAACTTGGTTTCCCCGCCACAATTTAGCGGGAAAATTCACGCCTTGTGGCCAAAACATCAATCCAGTTTGTCCACTAAGTTTACCGGAAAATTCGTCGTCACATGACCTATACATAATTCAATTACCCGCTAACTTTAGTGGAAAATTTGAAGTCTTGTGACGTCGACACCAATCCAGTTTCCCCGCTAAATTTAGCGGTGCGTAATGGACGCCATGCGGTCCGAAATCACATGACCTATACAACCACTCAGTTTCGCTTCTAAATTTAGGGGGAAAATATACGCCACGTGACACGCCAATTACCTCAATGCATCCCTCTCCTCCCTTCCCCCACATCTTCTCTCCCCATTTCTCTCCTTTTCCCATCCTTGCCCTCCTCCTAGATAACCCTAGGTGATGTTGCTCCCAAGGTGTCCTCCCCATCCACCTCGCCCTTACTCCCCACATACCTCCACTCCTATAATGTCCTATAATGCATTATACCGTAAAATACCGGGGATGCACCACACCCCACTTTCACTGAGAACTCGGTTAATCTAGACATGGGTAATTGCCCAGTGAAATCGGGCGCTTAACGTGTAATTTGCAGGATTCACAAATTGGGCAAATGTTAATAGTGGGTGCTTGAACGGAGTGGGCGCTTCTGCAGTGTTTTGCGGCAGTCCTAAATTTGCATTTCATGCATTAAAAGATTTGAAGCTAAAGGCCAATTTTTCTTCTTCTCTAAACTGTCTCCTGGCAAAGTTGTGACATTGAGACATTGCATGCAGGGTTTCTCGCAAGAGCTGTGCTGCACGTGCAACTGCCACCTGGGCCCCTCCGGGACCGACAAGGAGGGCCAGCGCGGGAGCCTTGGGCCTCCCAACACGTTGCCCCCGGGTGAGCCCCGCCGCCCTGCGTGGCGAGAACGCGCCGCCAGGGTGCCCAAAGCGCCTCTCCGACTGGCGCGTTCACCGCGTCCTCAAACGCAGCCCTTATTTCCGGCCAACGACGTCGCGGAAGCGCGTTGCCCGCCACGACACGGCGGCGACGCGGCGGAAGTGGCGGGCGCTCGTTCTGCTGCGGGGCGCTCTGCAGTCGGACGATCGACGGAAACGAAAGCAGACGCAAGTCAGGATGCCGCAACGACGGCGATGCTCTCGTTTGCTCGCCTTTTAAGCCGGGGTTCGATCGACCGCCAGGATAATGACGTTCGACGGGACGACACGCCGGCTCGTATGGTGCAGTTTGCTGCCGCTTTGGAACCACTTTCGGTGCAGGGGGAAGGGTAAATGCACCAGTCGAAGACGTGTTCCAGGCATCCTGCTGCTATGGAGAAGGACGAGCGCTACCCAAGTTCTTGTTAGTGTGAATAAGCTAGTGTGAAAATTAAGTATAAAAAGGAGGCAAGAGCCTCGGGAATGTGAAGTGCAAACAAAGAACTATGGGCTCGTTTGTATTTCACGATTAAAAATATAAAACAGCGCAAAGACACGGACAAGAAAGAGAAGGTAGACGAACAGGGTACTGACCAGGGTTGGGCAGTGACATCATGACACAATGTATCGCGATAGTATTTCAGAAATACATTTTGTATCTGTATTTCTGTATCGCGATACATTTTTTCACCAGTATCTGTATTTCTGTATCGAAATACATTTTGGAATGTTTCTTTGTATCGCGATACCATCAGGGTGAAATGTATTTCGTTACATTTCTTGAGAAATACTCCCTCCCCCCCCCCCCCCTAAAAAAAATACAAATCCGAACGCATTTTTTTTTTTTACTTCTGAGGTTATTAGGCGTCAAAGAGGTGCTGGGGCATTGTTACCATGCTGACCAAGGTTCCTTCCGAGTCTCCAAACTATTTTTCTGTGCGTCCTCCTCTCTCCTCTGAGAAGTGTTGCGTAGTCGGGGACTCGAACCCGGTGGCGTGTCAGCAGTGGAGTCAGAGCATCTTCTGCCGCAGGTCCTTAGGTAGGAATTTCTTGAGTCATTGTTTTCTGGCATCCAATGTCCGCTTGTAAATGTATCTCTTGCCTTAGCGTACACAGTACACCCAGCCGGCAAAGCTGAGTCACAGTCCGTTGCAGCACGAGCCTGGCGGTGGTTGACTTGAAATTGTAGGATGACTCACACAGTGAAGTTAACACATATTCGAATGCGTCTGCGGATGCGCCCGTAATATTGCACGGCTCACAGGTACGTCATCAGCCGACGTGAACGTGACCCGCTGCTCTGGGGATCCGAAACCCAGGAAGGAGGCCAGACGTGGCCTCGCTGTGCCGACCCAGCCTTCGTACACCTGCGACTCGTCTCGAGCGCGCTCTTTCTCGGAGAGCTCGCACCTGTGCCGGCAATATCAGGTCGCAATCCACGAGGTCTCTGTTTGGATGATGCTAGGCTAAACTTGATGACTGCGATCCATGCGTCGGTGGCGGAGGGTCTGCAGGAAGGACCTTCACAACAGGGATGCCATCGTATCGTTTTTTCAAGCGTAACAAAAGATGAGACACGTGTTCTAGGATGCTTCAGGTGGTCCACTATTCTCGAAAATTCCAAATGACACTGCCTGCACGATCTTCAACGAGGTAACCTACAACGAAAGTACCTATTGCACTTTGATACACCAGCGTGGTAAAGTTTCATGTTCAAGGCCACACCTACAGATAAAGAATACCAGTTAATTCCACCGTGACGTCATGTGATCAATGTTGGCAGGGACGTCCTTATTGGACAGGGGCGTGGTGATGTTTTGATGGGATTTAGGGTGACAGAATTTATTTAGAGGTCGAAGTCTTTTCGCATCCCTCGTCGGACAGACAGGATGTCAGGGAAGGGACCGTGGTCAGTCCTTGATGGAACGTTTTTTTGAGCCCATTGAAGACTCCTCGTCGTCCGAAACCGATACCTTCAAGGCAAAGTGCCAAGCCTACGGGAAAGTAATTTCGGAATCAAAAACTTCCACTTCAAGCTTCATCTCAGTTGGCGTTTCTAACAAATGTGAAAAATGTATTGCAGTATCAGTATTTCTGTATTTGTATTTCTGCCCTCCCTAAAATGTATTCCTGTATTTGTATTTCCAAATACTTTTTGCCTCTACCTAAAATGTATTTCCGATACGTATCGCGATACATTTTTACAGATGTATTTTAGTATCAGTATTTTGGCTACTATTTTAATGTATCCCAGTATTTGTATTTCCAAATACATTTTCGAGTATTTCTGCCCAACCCTGGTACTGACTTACAACTGAAGTTTATTTGTGCTAACATCGAGTATAAATACTGCAACGTAAAAACAAATAAACAAACCGAGAGAAAATATACGATGCACTGTTACTGTGCATGTAAAAAGCAACATTCTTTATCGGGCAGAGATAGTGATGGAGCGCTTGACATATTGTTGCTTTTAGACGCACAGTAACAGCGCGTGATAGTGGCTCAAGGAGCACGTGGCATCCATGTCATGTATCTTCTCTTGGTTCGTTTGTTTTGACGTCGCAGTATTTATTAGGGATGGGCGAATATTCGGTTATTACGAATAGTCAATCGAATTCCGTTCTATTTAGCATTCGCTTCGAATCGAATTTAAGTATTCGACAATATAGAATTATACAATATCGAATTATTCGACAATATAGAATTATTCGACCTCTCTAAATACAGTCAGACCCGACTATATCGAACCCGTTTACATCGAATTGTTCCTTATATCGAACAGTTTTTGTGCACAGTAATGTTGCAGTGATAATATATAGCAAAAACTGTAGTTGCATCGAACAAAAATAGCAGCCGCTACCGATATATCAGAACTGCCAAGAGCGCCGTTTTGCTCTGCAAGCTAGCTTTCCCCAACGCGGGCGGCCGCATTGGGGGAAAGCCAGCTTGCAGAGCGCGCTAGCTTTTTTTTTTTCTTTTCTGGGCGTCCGTGTTGATTGTTTCGGAAGAAAAGAAAATATATCTTTTGCAGAGAGAGCAGAGAGTGTGTGCTCCGTGCTCCCGCTCCGTCCGCAAAAGAGAATATTATTTTTCTTCCAAACAATTGACGCAACTGCCCTGAGAGAAAAAAGCCAGCTGTAATTTGCCAGTTAGCTTCACGCATCATCTGTTGTAGGAAAGCCAACTTACAGAGCAAAACGGTGCTCGTGACAGGAGAAGGTGCTCCTGCTCGGATGTACTCCGTGCTCTCGGCACAGTTCGGCGCGCAATATTGAAGACAGCGGCCTCAGCATTTTGGAGTCTGCCGATAGCGTAGAAAATTATCGTTATAGCGGATGCAATGAAGAAAAAGCAGCAGAAGATGCAAGACTACTTCATTGTGTAATATTTCAGCAGAAAATGGATTTTTGAGAGTCAAATTCATTAAAACTTTTATATTGAATTACCCGCTACACCGAACTGGTAGACGTTTTTTGCAAGTTCGATATAAACGGGCTTGACTTGCTCTGGCTTGGATTTCCGGCCAGGTGGCGCAAGCTTCCGACCATTTCGTGCTCCCGAATTCAATACACTTGAAATTAACAATTGCAGTACTTCTAATACCAAACAAGGGAAAATGTATAACTATAGCTTAAACACATCTTGTGGTATTTGTTGCTTGTACTATTCGAACTATTCGATTCAAAATTATTCGGCCAAAATCACTATTTGCTTTGAATTCGATTCGGACCCAAAATCCTCTATTCGCCCATGCCTATATAATCTTTTAATTTTTCGCACTCAAATAACGAGGCATATTAATTGGGTTTTCAAGGTACCACGCTCTGCGTCGACAGTCTCGTGCCACTACGGTGACTGGTATCCGCATCCGGCCGGTGCGCTTATCGTCCTATCCCGCCCGTGCCTTGAAGACGGTCCCTAAGCAATGACAGACGACGTCAGAGCGTCGCGGCGTCGCACGTCGCAGTCCCGGCACTTGGTGCCATAAGTTCTGGCAGAAGGCAAGAGCAAACACGAGCGTCGCCGCCGTCGCGGCGAATCTCCTCCCAGTTGCCGAAGCTTCCGCTGACCATCAGGCTGGGGAGCGACCCCTCAGGAGAACAGACATCCGCCATGACACCGCCGGGGTCACCACCAGCGACAGCGTGACAATTCTAGGACGTCGTCGGGCAGACGTCTATTGACCACTTTTTCAAACGGGGCAGGCGTACCGGTCGGAGCAGGCGTACCGGTCGGGGCAGGCGCACCGGTCGGGGCAGGCGCACCGGTCGGGGCAGGCGCACCGGTCGGGGCAGGCGCACCGGTCGGGCAGGCGCACCGGTCGGGACAGGCGCACCGGTCGGGGCAGGCGCACCGGTCGGGGCAGGCGCACCGGTCGGGGCAGGCGCACCGGTCGGGGCAGGTGCACCGGTCGGAGAAGCGTTCCGGTGCGCCATAGTTCTGCGTCGTCGAGGCTGGCACGGCTCCCGCAGTGCTCCAACCTAGTTAAAGCCACTTGCATGAGCGTGCATGTACGAGATGTAATACGATGCCACGTGCTCTAGCGCCAGTGGGAGGCTAGGCGGTGTTGAAGCTGTGCTAGTCTTATTAACGACTTGGTACAAAATAGTTGATGCCGAGTAGAGTACTTCCAGGTTGTTCCTTTTTCGTTCGGAGAAGAGTATAAATACTTTTAATTATCCGAAAATAATCTGCGTACCGTATTTACTCGCATAATGAACGCACTTTTTTTTCCGAAAAATCGAGGCAAAGTTGGGGGGTGCGTTCATTACGCGAGGTAAAATTTTTGCGTCCGTATTTACTCGCATAATGAACGGACCTTTTATCCCGCAAAAATCGACGTAACTTCTTATCTCTTTGCGCGCGGCGCGGAGACTCCAAAGCCAAACTGCGATGCGCAAAAAAAAAAAATGCTCCTCTCTATTTTTTTTTCTTTTGCTTCTGTGTTTGTTTGTCTCCCCCCCCCCCCCCCCCCTCCCGCCTTTCGCAAGTTGTTTTGTTTGCCCACGCTGCCCATGCTTTCGCGACCTCGCTGCACCAGGGTAGAAAAGTGCGTTCATTTCGAGGGCTTGTCGCTTCTCTTTCCAAAGTGCGAGGAGGAGGCGAGGGCAGGATGCCTTCATTATGTGCGCTTTGCTTGGGCGAGGGCTTCTCTGCTTTTCTTTCTTATCTCCTTGCGCGCGGCGCGCGACCCTGGAACCAAACTGCGTCGTGCGAAAAAAGAAAGAGCTCCTCTTTATGCTTTTTTCTTTTCTCTTAACTCCGTGGATTTTTTTTCTTTTTTTGCCGTCTTTCGCAAGCTGTTTCGCTTTGCTTAGGCGAGGGCTTCACCGCTTCTCTTTCCTATCTTCTTGCGCAACTCGCAACCGACCTGCGCTGTGCAAAAAAAAAAAAAAAAGCTCCTTTGTTTTGTTTTTTTTCTCTTGGTTCCGTGGATTTTTTTTTTTTTGCCGCCTTTCGCAAGCTGTTTTGTTTCGCTTTGCTTAGGCGAGGTCTTCTCCGCTTCTCTTTCTTAACTCCTTGCGCGCGACGCGCAACCTAAAATCCAAACTGCGCTGTGCAAAAAAAAAAAAAAATCTCTTATGCTTTTTTTTTTGCTTCCGTTGGATCTTTTTTTATTTTTTTAACGCCTTTCACAAGGCGTTTTGTTCGCTCACGCTGCACATGCATTCGTGACTTCGCTGCACCAGGATAGAAAAGTGCGTTCATTTCGCGCGCGTGGAGGGAGGGGGTCAAAATTTTGACGTCCGAGTTGGGGGTGCGTTTATTACGCGAGGGAAAAAAAAAGTCGAAATTTTGAGAGCCGACTTGGGGGTGCGTTCATTACGCGAGTGCGTTCATTGTGCGAGTAACACGTAGCTATTTATTTTCATATTCTTCTTCAATAAGTCTCCTTCTATCATCTCAACTGAAAACTACAGTTAAGAGAATTTACATATGTAGGTGGGGCTGTTCCTGTTTGATTTGAGAATTTAAAAAAAAATGATGTTAGAGTGCTGTTTGCTATTTTTGCATGGGTCTTGTATTTATCTGGTCAACTTTAGTTTTGCCTAGAAATCTCTGTAGGAGTACCTGTTACAGTTGAGTTGAGGGTGAATCCTGTATCATGCTGAATTATGGAGGGCAAAGGTTCCTTAGGAGCGACTAGGACAGGTATATTGGCCTCAATAGGATCTGACTCGAGTCCCGGCAGGGGTCGGACTCAGAGGTGACTGACTGCTTTCTTCGCCCCACTACATGGAAAGCCGTGATCGATGTAATATTTTCGGTAAAACGAGGACACCGACGGAGAACTCCAGAGCTGGCAAAATAGCGACGCTCGCTACAAACTTTCGGAAACAACAACAACTGTAAGGTTGCGATTGTGGGCTGTGCTGGTCTCTGACGCACCGTTCCCTGGTGTCAAACGGTGAGACAGTGAATAATGGCCCGAGGGTCAGTAGCGTTGACGACTTGGTGCGAACATGTTTTCGTGCAAATGCGGACACCTCACCGCTCCTCCCCTAACCTGCTCAGAAGGTCATGTTCATCGTCGCTCGTGCGTGGCTTGCTCCTCGGTGAATCGTCTCGAAAACCCGTGGTTTATTATCCAGGCTGGAGAGCCCCGTCCTCGAGGCCGAAACCTCCGTCCTTTGGTGTAGTCAGCTATGCGGCACTCGGCATAGCTTTGCAAATACAACCTGAACCTCCAGCGTCCTCAGCACATCCCACGTAGCACGAGGACGTTCTGAGAACATTCTAGAAATGTTCAAAAGAACATGGCAACATTCTTGGAATGTTGCAAATTTATCGTAAGAACATTCTATCAACGTCGTCAGAATGTAGCGCAGGCACTTATCACTACATTTGGGGAATGTTTTCAAGGGATATTCTTGAGAACGCTTCTGAGAACGACATAGACCATTGCCAGGACATTCAATCAACATTCAAATATCCAACAAGATAACATAGAACGTTCTCAGACCATCCAAAGAACTTCTGCAACTTTCTTGTAATGTTGCAAATTTATGCAGGGACATCATCCTTTCAATCTCCTGGGAATGTCAGTGTGGGTACAGCCCTACATTCAGGAACATTCTCTGAGGCTTATTCACAAAATTCCTGCAATTACGGTTTGCTTAGGCTACAGCCTCAATGAGCGTACACATTTATGAATGTGAAACTTCTCAGCGTAACAGTATTTTTTAATTAAAATATATTTAGAAAGTGGAAGCTCAAGATAGTGCCTTCCCAGCGCACCAGCCTGACCATGCACTAACTCGACAGTGATACTTTTACCTGTCACTTGTCAACATCTGTCATTCATAATCTGCTGCATACATAGCCGATTACTCTCTCCGAGCTTAAGAACAGATACACATGCTAAAAATCGGGTCTATTCAAAACTGCACCTCTGCATACGCAGTGAGTACGAAGTTCATTATCAAGTTTTGAAAATCATTGCTTTTCTCCCACATCTTATATCACATTCCTCGGTAGACTCATATAAAATAAAACTGATCCCTTATGCTAAGTTTCCAGAAACTCCGCTTAATTTGCATATTTTTGGCACAAGAGTGGCACATAGTGAACAATGTTTCGAATCACAGGTTGCATGAGAGTTCCGTAAAGTTGGCTCACCTGCGAAAATTCTAGGAATGTTCGCGAGCGATGCGTTTTAAGAATGTTGTGCATATGAATGTTCGAAGGCGAATGTTCCGAGAACATTGTGCCGCACGAATGTTACGCCAACAAACGTTCCTAGAATGCTGATAGCTTACCTTCTAGGGAATTCTTCACCTACGAACATTCCTAGAACGTCTCGAATGATGTGTTTTAACGTCCCTTCAACATTCAAAACACCCAGGGAATGTTCGACACGACAGTGGGTGCTAGTTGAGAAAACACAGAAGATATATTGCTGTTAAAATGTCACGGGCAGCTGAAGCTAGCGAAGTTAGGAAAACGGGGTGCGTTGGTATTTTTCCCGTGAAGATGGTTGTCGTTATTTTCCTTTTCTCTTGTCCCGACTTCTTCCAACCAGCCTATGTTGTCTCGCACGGCCTCGTCACACGCCGCACACGACGACATTGAGGGAATATTTCCAGGGAGAAATGCATGCGGATGTAAGAGTGTGCAAAAATGAAAGGGCCAGAAAGGAAGTTGAGAACTTGTTTTTAGGCCAGTTTTACCAACTTCTACTCGGCTGAGTCCGGGCTTCATCACCCTGAGTGTTCATTAGTGGGGGATTGGGTGTTCTCAGAAACGGTGCGCACCTGCACAGGTTTGGGGATGGGGAGTCGCAGGAGGCATTAATGTAGGGCTGGTTTCCGTTTCTTTCCAACTGTTTCTTTCACGGAATGCGGGGCAAGACATTTCCCTTTTTATGTTTTGATAGTTACTCTCGATTTTATTTTTTAAATTGATCTCGTGCTATTTTTTTGCTTCGAACCAACAATCACCCCGCTTGTTCATTGGGGGGGGGGAGGGGAAGCGCGGGCCGGCGTGGCGGGGGGCGGGCGGGCGGGCGGGCGGCGGCGGGCGGGCGGGGGCAGGGGGGCAGTCTAGCTTGGGGGTGGCAACTGCCCCTTTGCACCCCGCCGACGCCCATGACCAAAATCACTATTCGCTTCAAATTCGATTCGGACCCAAAATCCTCTATTCGCCCATGCCTAGTATTTATACTCAATGTTAGCACGAATAAACTTCAGTTGCAAGTCAGTGCCTTGTCTGTCTACCTTCTCGTTCTTATCCGTGTCTTTGTGCTGTTTTTAGTTTTTAATTGTGAAGTAAAAATGAACAAATGAGGGGAGAAAGTAGAATTCAGTTAAAAATGAAGTGTAAAAAGTACAGAATTTCCCAAAAAGCAAATAGATAGAAATGGCACAAAAATCTGAAGAAAAAGGCAAAAGGAAAGAATAGGAATAGAAATTTCGTATCAACCCGGGCATAGGGACTACAATTCTAATAGTGCAGCTCCTTTGCCAACAGTAGCTTCGTTCGATCTGTCTGCACCTCCTGCCCCGGTGCACAAAACTGTAAAGTGAGGTACTTTTGGTCCTATCTAAAAAAAGATTGAGGTACACCTAAGCATTCCATATGAGTTGTGAACGCAAAAGCATGCAAGCCGCTCGTTCGCTTTCTTTTCGTCTGCTGCATACTTTTCGTCGCCATTCAGCGCGTGTGCTCCCCTGGGCAAGGTGACCTTGGACGCTCCGTGCCCAGGGGAGCAATGGCGCGCTGATGGACACGCAGCACCATGGGGTGA
>JAZHYW010035469.1:0-21426 GCA_037355805.1 Ixodes ricinus
CAGTGTTGTACACGTTCCTCAATAAAAGGAACGAAATCTCGTTCCTCGTTCCTTCTGATTTTTGGAACGCGTTCCCGTTACAAGTTCCATATGTGAAAAAGGAACTCGTTCCCGTTACAGTTTAAAAAATGGAACGTATCGTTACTTATACGTTACATTTGTATTTTTGCTAATTACTATATTTAGTTAAATCAAGCAGAGTTTTTTTTATCTATCCCATTAGTAGTCAATATAGGAGTTTGTATGTCGTTATGGAAGGGCAACAAAACAAAAAAAGCGGAAGCAGGCTTTCATTTGGTGATATATACAAGTTAAAAATCTCAGCTTTTAACCATATTCATGTTTGTAGTGGACGATTCAGACGAGCCGAATGTACTTTTACCCAACATTGTACGAGCGTTTTACAGCAACCTCACACGTTTCAATCTAACAAAGTCCCTTGTTCGAACTTAACGACAGTTGTTTCTCGATGTTGCTGTCCGCATGACGAGCAAGTCGAAAAGAGGGTAGGGCTTTTGGAAGGTCAGTCTTAAAACTACAAATACTTCTTTGTAAGATTGGATTTGTTGTTCATTTTGAAGGTTGGGCATAAGAGAAGAAAAAAGGTTATTTTTTGTGTATCTTTTAAGTGACCAATGTTCAGGATGCAAGGGTGCGTTCGATGTCTGGCAGCCTGTGATCTTGTTGTAACTCTAGGTCTCGTTATGGAAGTTCACAAGTGGCTGTAGTCGGCCTTAGATTTCTGGGTGTATGAGGATTCGTGGAACCATAGAAAGTAGCTGAGTTTGAAACAACCCTCTTTCTTTGTATTTTCCTACGACTAAAAGCCTTCCTTTTTGTACCGCAGTTTGGGGCACACAAAAAAGAATCAATGTCCACCAGCTGTCCTGCACCCGAAACTGTTAGCAAGCGAGGACCACACAAAATAATTTATAAGATTAGTAGCCGAAAAAGTAACGAGATCCTGTACTTCGTAAAGATATTGTTTTTGTACTTTCAAAATTTCCCTGGTCGAAATAAAATAAAAATTACCCCACTGGACGGAAAAAAGGAACGCCGTTACTCTTTCCGTTCCCGTAAAAATGTAACGAGTTCCCGTTACAGTTCCACCGATGTAAAATGAAACGGCGGCGCTCCTTCGTTCCTCCTAAAAAGAACGCGTTCCAGGAACGCCGTTCCTTGGAACGCCGTTCCGTACAACACTGTGCCGTACGCTGCGGCCGAGCTTATCTTCCGCCACCGTCGGCGTCGCTACTGAGACCACCGGGGACGCCTTTCAACACCCCGACGACGACTTTCGGCGACAGTACCGGCTATCGAAGGCCTTTCTGCGTTAACTCTGCGACGAGCTTCGTTTGGCGCCCGGACTTCGAGGCGGCGGACAATCGCGTCTACCCTGACCGTAGAACCACAAGTTCTTTGCGCGCTCCGGTTCTTCGAAACCGGTAGCTTTCAAGGCATGGAGGCGACTGACGAGCACCTGTCAGTCTCCCACATGACTGTGAGCCGGGCTGTCAGAGTTTTTGCGGCTGCCATCGTTTTTTTTTCCTGCAATATCCGAAGATGTACTAATTAACTGGTATACAATTCAGAATGCTGGAAAACAAACAAGAACCGGGATACTTCTTGGGTAGGTTCGAGCCTCCCGGCAGCCGGCAGAATTATTTCCCCGAAATTTTAATGGCAGTCGTCACTCATTGGCGGTCAAATCAGTTCATCGAACGACGTGTCATCGACAGATCGTTTCATCGGCACGCGATGGAATCACATGAAAGAGATTTTCTTCCGTTAGAGGTATATACAAATTAAACATTTTCACACCTTTATACATGTAAGTGGGGTGTCCAATAACTAACCCCCTAATAAGTGTAGCAATAGACCTTATAAAAAAATGTAAACCTCACACCTTTAGAAATGTGTGATTTTTTAAACACGTTTCTTAAAACGTGGGATAATGCACTACACCTTTTTATAAAGATGTAAAACTACAATACCCCTTCTCGTCGGACACGTAGCCAGGGGGGGGGCATAAGGCCCGCCCCCACCCCCGAAATCTTCCATTTTGCTGGGGCCGCCTCCCCCCCCCCCCCCCTCATAGAGCACTTTGTCATGGGCGCCCCCCCCCCCCCTAAAACAAAATCCTGGCTACGTGCCTCCTTCTCGTCAAGGTGTAATTACCACAGTACATTCCTTTTTTGGGGTGTACGCAGTGACTCGGGACCCAATAAAATGACTGAAAAATTAAATTACACAAACGAGTCGCCGAAACAACACGTTGCCTCTTTGGCGAGTGTCGAGGCAACTTCGGCCGAAAACCGGCTTCAATATTGGCCGGATGTACGGTTTTGCGCCTCGTCCCGACATCCGGCAGGTATGGGTGTACCAATGCAAATACACGATTTATGTCTAATAGCACTGGCACCACTGATCTCTTAGTAGGCTGGATCGCGGATAGAGCCCTGTATTGCTGGGGTCGAGCGGCACCACCGGCAGTCATCGCTTGACACGATCTAACGCATGCTATAGGAGAAACGGGAAAACTCAATTTTATTAGGTTAGTAGGTTGTTCTCGATCATGAAACTTCTATCGTGTTTCCGCTAATAACAGTTAATATTGTGGGCAAGAATATTAAACGCGTTAGAATACCAATCTTGTTTAAATAAACGTTGTGTGGTTGAGGGTCGAGGGCGACTTTGTTGGGCGTTAACTGTGATGTCTTTAATGAGAAAAGGGCTACCGAGAGTTATTGTGGTGTCATCCGTGATCTCGGAGTCATCAGAGCTCAGCAAACGATAAGTTGGAAGGCCTTTACTGGGGACATTCGCATCCTTTTAACCGCTTGTACATAGTACTTCATGGTGAAAGTTTTTTCTTTGAACTGCTGTGAGGGCTTCCGTGACAAACTGAAACTCGGAGCGTGCCGTTCAGTCGCTGAACGTGCCGTTTATTTAGCAACCGAAGCAAGCGACGTCAGTAAAACCGGTGGTGCTCCGGCCCATTTTTTTTTATAATCGATGTTCGAACGTTTGACGAATGTCTAGTTGATTTCCAAGCACCCGATATAATTATCGCAGCACGTCATAAAATACTTGCCCTCGAGCACCGCGTACAAGCTTCCTATTTTTCGTGTTTCTCCCTTAGACTTTCGTGTATTGCCTCATGGTGTAATATGCCAAAACAACAAGGACGAAAACGAAGGGAGAACTAGACAGGACGCGGCGTATTGCCTGTTGTCAAGCAATGGCCGCCGGTGAGGCCAGTGACGGGCTCCCGATCCGCGATCCAGACTTGCACTGTGAGAGTTCTAATGCATTGCACCCGCGGAGTGCTGCACGGAGAAGAGGCCCCGGACGAACTTGCCGAACGCACCTAGTGCAGACTGATGCTGTTGCCACAGATGTTGTAGAAAAGTACCGAACTCAAACCGAAACTAGCGCCTTTTTGTTCGACCTGATGGGTGGGAATGCGGGAGCGCAGTCGCGCCATCGTTTATCTATAAACGTTGGTTGCTGCAACGTGTCACTTATATTTGCGATGATTTCCAATTAAGAAACTCGGCTGTCAGAGATATCTACAGACAGCGTAAGTTTCCGAAGCCAGCTGGCTACAAAACAGCATACACTTGAGAAAATTTATGGCACTGTACGCGCAAAAGCTTGCTTCGTTTTAAGCATATAGTATTATGAGTGAACCACTGAAAGGATACTGCTTAAATCTAGTTCTTTGGAACATCTAGCAATACGTTTCGTAAGACTTTTTTTATTTCCCTGGTGAGGGCATTGGGAACGAAAGCTTTCTCAAACAAAATACGACGGGGCAAGATAGCTGCAGTTCAAATATGACTGTGCTTGAGCCTCGGGAAACTTCTCCATGTTTAGCCTTCCCGGACGCTGAGTGAATGCGTCACAGGTTTCTGCTGTGGGAGCTTTGTCGAAAAATGTTCCACTTTTCACCTGCACACAGATGAAGCGAGATCTCGCGGCAGCTGTGTTTGTCCTGGGCCTTTCATTACACACTGGTAGGTTTCAGCGTCTGTACGGCAACAAAGCGACCCAAATTTTGCAAATAAAACACGGGTCGTCGATTCCTCCCTTCGTGGAATATCAGACGCTTACAATTCAAGCTCGAGTTTGAGTTTGTGGCCCGCGGGACGCGATTTCGAGCAGAATGCCAACTTTTTCTTTCAGCTCCGCTGTGCGAATGCCGCCTCGTAGCAGACGAACTCCCGTCGTCTGCTTTCGCTCCTCGCCTGGGCGAGGCATGACGGGATTGTCGGCGCTAGAGAGCTCAAAGACAACGTACAGCGAGCGGCGTGAACGCTCGCCTCCCCGCGCTGTCTCGTGCACCGCCTAGGGATCGCGGGGAATTTTTCGTCAAAAGTTGCGAAGTTGAGCGCGCGCAGGGAAGAGGAAACTTTGCGGCGTTCTTTTGGTCACTCCCCCGCTACGTCAAAAAGCGAAGAATGTTTTGCTCCACGAGTTTAGCTGCACCTGGACGGAAAAACCAGCTGCTCCATCTCGTGGTCCCTTCGTATCTCTCGTCTTCGTCCTCGTCTACCAGCAGCCAGGATCAGCTTGTAGACACCACACAATCCCCCTCGAAGCAGAGTTCAGCAGGGGGAGATCCTGTCTGGAGGTTTCTTATTCCTTGTGGACTTTCGTGGAGCTGGAACGGCAGCTGTGTATCTGCTCCAGCTTCTGGATTTGCGTTGTCCACCTGTACTTCGTGTCTTGCTGGAATGCTTGTTCGGGACAACCTCGACGAATTCCAGCAGCCTCCTCCTGACGTGACGAAGGTGCTTGGCCCCACCGCTTCATGAATTCTCTCAAGGGGGCCAAACGATGGTGTTCCCTTCGGTCGGTGTGTAGGGATCTTTACCCGTACATAATCTCCTACACCCCTACTGAAAAGAATTATATGAATCTATATAAGAACTGATATGAAATATCCAAAAACTGATATGCGACATATGAAACTGATATGAAATACCCAAAAACTGATATGCGATATATGAAACTGATATGAAATAACCAAAAACTGATATGTGGCATATAAGGAACTGATATGAAATATCCAAAAACTGATATGCGACATATGAAACTGATATGAAATACCCAAAAACTGATATGCGATATATGAAACTGATATGAAATAACCAAAAACTGATATGCGGCATATAAGAACTGATATGCAACATATGCCAACTGATATGAATGTGTCCAATAAACATATCAGAAATAATTTCATATAATGTCTTTCAGTATACGACTTGCCGCAGTGGAGCGGCTTGGTTTACTGGCTTTCAAATAATTACTGGCATGAGCGTTTACTTTTTTATTAAGAGATTCATCCCCTGAGCCATTCAAAATACTCTCAGAGGTATGGCATTACTGAAAAAAATCCAACATGCTGAGAATATTATTTATTGTCTTAGGTGGTCACCGAAAAACTCCGTACTTACAAAACGACCTGTATAAAAGGCGGAAACGCAGAGCTCAGAAGTAGTTATTGGGTGTGCTGTTGTATTCATGTTTGTTGTGCCGTGTATGTGTATGCGCTCAATGTATATATTCAGCTGATGCTAGTGGTATTGCGTAATGTATCTAGATGGTGGCGTGAGTAAATAAAATTATTTTTGTAGCACATGAATGGTGTGGTACCTAGCGCCACCTAGCCTAGTGTAACTTATATGCGGCATATGAAACTGATATGAAATAATAAGTTCTGATATGAAAAAGGTGTCCAATAAACATATCAGAAATAAGTTAATATAATTTTTTTCAGTAGGGACCCGCTGTAAATGGTTTGGCTCTCCGCCTATCATCTGTGTATTGCTTGCTGTGCTTCTGGTAATCAGCAATGCGTTGGCGGAGTTGCTGCATCTCGATGTGAACGGGCTTGTCAAAACTTGGGAAGCCCACGATGTCCATACGGGTCCGCATTTTACGTCCGTGGATGAGCTCAGCGGGGGAGAGCTTCGTCGCTGCATGTGGTGTGCTTCGGTAGACACCCAGAAACTCCTCAAGGCCTGTACGAACGTTGCCTTGTTCCTGCAGGATAGTTTGGACGTACTGTTTAAGCACTCGGTTGAAGCGCTCAACCTGACCATTTGCTTGTGGATGGTATATCGCAGACCGATGGTGGGAAATCCCTCTGGACTTCAGGAACTCCTGGAATATGCGGGATTCAAACTGTGGGCCATGATCAGAAACAATCACTTCCGGATACCCTTCCCGGCTGAAGATTCTAATGAGGAATTCACATACAGCTTCAGCCGTAACTTGGTTACAAAAAGCTACCTCTGGCCACTTACTGAAGTAGTCGACTAGGGTCACTGCAAATCTGAATTGCGATGGAAGTTTGTAGAAAGGTCCGACAATGTCTATTCCTAGTTGTCTCCATGCCCCTGATGGGAATGGAACTGGTTGTAGGGTGCCGCCGCCGTCACAGCTGTCTTGTCGTTCGTCTGACAGGTGTGGCAGTCTCTAATGTAGGTGTCGACTTCGATGTCCATTCTGGGCCACCAGAAGCGCTGGCGTAGACGCTGCTTCGTCCGCACAATTCCTGGATGTGACTCGTGAGCTAGATCGATGAGTCGACGCCGTAGCGAAATAGGTGGAACCAACACTTCACCACGTAGTAGTAAGCCATCCACGGAGGAAAGCTCTTCTCGCAACTTGTAGTATGTTGATAGTACTTTATCACGTTGTTCCTCGTGACCCCATCCGGTGCAGATACACTGAATTACTCGAGGCAAATCAGGGTCTTGCCTGGTTTCTTTCTTGATTTCTTCTTGATCGATTGTGCATAAATTGCGTACCAGGCAAGTGAATTCTTCCTCGTTGTCACTACACTCGCTGCTATCTGAAGGATTCGGAGTAGGCAGGCGTGACAGTGCGTCTGCTACGACATTCTCGTTTCCTTTCTGGTAATGTACCTCATAGTCATACCTGAGGAGTCGCATAGCCCATCTGGCTATCCTCATTGGTTGTCGACCGGTTCCTTGTGTAGAAAGCAAAGTAACGAGAGCCTGATGATCCGTCTTGAGCGTGAAATGGCGCCCGAAGAGAAAAACGTGCCATTTCTCGCATGCCCAAAGGCACGCCAATGCCTCTTTCTCCCCTGCAGAGTAGTTGCGTTCGGTGCTTGAAAGTGTTCGCGATGCGAACGACACCGTTCGAATTCCTTCCGGATGTACTTGCTGTAGAACCGCGCCTAATCCGTAATTAGATGCATCCGTTGTGACGACGGTGGGCAGCGCCACGTCGAAAACAGTCAGTGGAACGCAGTTCCGTATCAGATCCTTGACAGCAGTGAATGCCTCATTTTGTGCCTTTTTCCATTGGAAGGGGACATCCTTCCGCAGGAGCGCGTGCAGAGGCTCCACGATGGTCGCAAAGTTCGGTACGAACTTGAGGTAATATGTGAGCAGGCCGAGTAGCGATCGTAGTGATGTTACGTCTGTGGGGGGTGAAGCCTGCATGATAGCCTCAATATTATCTTGGCATGGCTTGATTCCCTGCGGTGTCAGCTCATGTCCTAAGAATTGAAGCTGCTGGACTGCAAAAAGACATTTCTGCTGGTTTAGTTTCAAGCCTGCATCTTGAAGGCGTGAAAGAACCTGCCTCAGGCGGGCATCATGCTCTTCTCTTGTGTGTCCGAAAATAAGTACATCATCCAGGTAGACAATGGTACCTGGAGTACCTCGGAGTATGCAGTCCATCATTTTTTGAAAGGCAGGGGCGGCGGATGCCAGCCCGAAACATACTCTGGTGAACCTGAAGAGACCTTCATGCGTCACAAATGCCGTTAGGTCTCTGCTTTCCTCTGCCAGGTCCAACTGGTGATACGCCGACGAGAGGTCTAGCTTGCTGAAGACGCGGGCACCGGAAAGCTGATGAAAAAGTTCGTCGGGGCACGGTAGAGGGTGGGAATCCAAAACTATTGCAGTGTTCGGCTTGCGTAGGTCTACACAGAGCCGGATCTCCCCATTCTTCTTGCGGGCCACCACGATGGGAGACACCCACTCCGAAGCATCGATGCGCTCGATCACCCCGGAGCGTTCCAGCTTCGCCAGTTCCTCAGAAACTTTCTCGCGCACTGCGAAAGGTAGTCTTCGTAGCTTTTGTTGGAAAGGAGTGACGGAATCTTTCGTCTTTACCTTATGTACAAATCCTTTCGCATGACCTAATCCCTCGGAGAACAGATGGGGAAGTCTTGTGCGATCTCTGGAAGGTTTCTCGCGGAGACCGTTGCCACCTGTCCACCGTTGGGAGGAGCAAAGTTTAGTTGGATGTCCAACGCACGTAAGGCGTTTAGGCCCATGACAGCCGCGCCTGTTCGTACGACGTGGAATGTGCAGGTGCCGCTCCTTTGCGCGAACTGCACGGGTGCGTCGAATTTCCCCAGAACGGGAATGTCTTTTCCGGAGTAGTCCAGAAGTGTTGTACTCGAAGCTTCCAACTTGTAAGAGTGGAAGTGTCTTCGGTAGACGTCTTCCGGCAGGATTGAAACGGATGAACCCGTGTCGACTAAAAGTTTGGTGGGAACATGCGCCAGATGTATCTCGCACGTAACCGATTGTTTGGTAAAACTTGTAGTTAGCACCTGGACTTGTTCGTGCGCTTGTTTCACTCTTCGTACATGGGATTTTGCTTGTGAAACTCCCTGCTTGCAAACGGAGGCGAAGTGTCCCTTCTTGTTGCATTTTCTGCAAGCTTCGTTCTTTGCCGGGCACTTAGGATGGTCCGCCATGTGGTGCGGTGACCCACATCTGTAACAAGTGCCGGACGACTTGCTGGGACTTGCCCTCGGATTCTTGGCTTTTATTTTTGCCACTTGTGAACTGGATCCCTCTTCCGTCAAGAGCTTGGCCTCCTTCATCGCTTGCTCAACTTGAGAGGCGATGGCAATAGCAGATTCCAGGGAAAGCTCGGACTCTAAGAGGAGGCGGTTCCTAACTTCGGAATGGACCGTTTTTTCGACGAGCTGATCACAGATCATTTCATCTGTCATTACTCCGAATTGGCAATTGGTGGCAAGGCCACGGAGGGCTGTAACGTACTCTTGCGCTGTCTCGCCGGGCATCTGAGCACGGGACCGAAAAACAAATCTCTCGGCCGTTTTGTTGATGGCCGGCATGAAGAATTTTCGCAACTTCCTGACCGCTGCTTCGTAGGCTGTGGTAACGGGCGTTGCAGGAGTGCCCGATTCCGAAGGAGCAGTTGAGGTACTTGGTGATGTACCGCGGTTCGTTGCGGACATGTCTGGAAGGTCAGGTAGCTTGCGATAGGTCCGTTGACCCTCAACTCCAAGTGAACTGAGTAGGATGGCCGTTCTTCTGGCGTCTGCCATCGTCGACCCGCCGGAAGCGATCATGCTACGTCTCGAAAATGTCGTACCATTCGTTCCATGGAATTGCAGGCTTGCCTGGGGCCGGTAGGAAAGGCGGTGGTGGATCGACCTTCATGCTGGAGTTGAGGCTTTGTCGACTGCGCCAATTGTTGTGTTTTTAATACGAGCGACTAGGTAAGACAGGACGGAAAAACCAACTGCTCCATCTCGTGCTCCGTTCGTATCTCCTCGTCTTCGTCCTCGTCTACCAGCGTCCTCGTCTACCAGCAGCTTGTATACACCGCAAGATTGAGGGCGTGAGACTAGTTTTATGTATTAGATATGCCCTTGGCAGCGCGAAGGCTAAACAAAAAAAAAAGGCCATCTATGCGGCTTTTATGCCTTTGCGAGTGTCATTTTGAGGCTTCCTCGTCAGTGACTATGTCCAAGATGCTGTTCTGATTCGAATGTAGCAGTGTGGCGAACCGGAAAAAATTAGGGGTTCGGTTACGGTTCAGGTTCAGGTAATTTTATTTTTGTTCCGGTTCAGTTCCGGTTCGATTACCTCGATCTCGCGAGCCGGTTCGCGAACCGGTTCGGAAATTATAAATGACGAATTGCAACATCAAAATAAATTACAAATAAAACATCTGAAATCAGCACATACGAAACGGGATAAGCTATCAGTCGAAACTAGTAGTGCATAACGTTTATAAAAAGCCTCGTAGCCAATGCAAGCGGCAAACAACGACTGTCTGTCACGGGCGCTAACTCCAGCGTCTGCTGAGCGTTGGTTTGATCGCACGCGCCCGCTTGAGTCCCATGACTACGCTGGGCAGGCGACGGAAGCAACAGAAGCTCGGAAGATCCTTTGTCAAATCTCGAAAAGTGCGCGCAGCTTCGCTTTTCCGCGAGCGACTAGGGTTTGTATCCTCGTTTTCTTTCCCCGCATTTATCGAGTTTCCGGTACGGAAAAATACGGCATGTAAATCTTGACACTTCATAGCTCGATATACTCTGACCGGTGGTTGGGGCAGCGAAGAGCAGATATAATTTCATGAATGCTCATTTCAACTGTAAATAAAATATCTTTCTCTCCCTCAAACATTATCAAACTCCACAGCCTTTTCTTTTCTCATTCCGATGGAAGCAAGCTTCAAGAACTCGCGCGTTCTAGAAACGTGTTATGAAATGAGCACACAGCAGCATTTAGGATTTACGAGATTGTAGGAAAATAAAATACCGTGACGCGATTTTTATTTTTTCTGCACAGTTTTACAATTCTTTTTCTTCCGTGCAAGCCGCGACCAGCGCAATACTGGTTCCTATGTCAAGATTCATGGATGCAGCGTTTGTCAAGATTCATGGATGCAGCGTTTATATTCCTAAGACTGAGTGGAGAAGAAAAATATGTAAGCGAGGTGTGTGCCAGTTGACGGCACTTAAAAAACAAATGGCATTGACAGCACATTCATTGTCAACAGCGCGTGGCCGAACCGTTTTGACATGAGCCGGTAACCGTTATTTTTTCCCGGTTCAGTTCCGGTTCGGGTTCATCGCGATAACAATATAACGGTTCGGGTTCGGGTTCAGTTCCGGAAAAAATACCGGTTCGGTTCCGGTTTTTGGTTCGGTTCGGTTCCGGTTCGACACCCTAGAATGTAGAACGTCAATTTGCTCCCTCAGCGTGGACACATTCTACCTCAGATCATTGTAAGCTCCAGCAACAACTTCTTAAACAATTTGTGCCGATGGTACCGTCAAGTTAGAACGTAACCGAGAGATTCAAGGCACCAAGAATGCGAAAACTAGCTTTTCCTCCGTAACGTTTCAAAGGACTGAGCCGTAAATGCTCAGCCCTTTGACGAGAATGCTCAGTCCGTGAATCTTCTTGACATGGAACTGAAAACTCGGTGATGCCCGACGTGACTGCAGTTTTACTTGCGATTTTGCAGCTGCGACGTCGCGCACCGCAGCTTCCATTGCGCCTTCTTGCAGCACCACCGACATCGCAACTGCGAAATCTTAAAGGGAGCAGTGCAACGATTTTAATGTTGAAATAATTGTCAGTTTGAATTTTTTATATTGTTTATGCAAGCCCAAGTGACCAAAAACACACCTTTCCTTGAAAAACTTGCTATTCCGCTGCGTAGTCGCAAAGCAAAAAACGAATTATTTGCCGATCTGCAGCCGCCTGTCAGGGTTACAAGAACTAAAATGACAGCGTCTCTGGAGGATACGCGAAAGTCAACAAACACTGTAACCCCCCCCCCGCTGCTACACTCGCCGTTAGCCCCGAGGCGAACCGTCCTTTGTGTCGATCTCTCGCCGCGACATTCAACGATGCTAATCCTTTAAAGGTCGACAATCGCGGAGGAAGCGGTCGGGGTCTCTGAAGATAGGACCCAAGGGGAAACCAGGTGGTCCCCCAGAGTACGTCACTCGAATGTCGGTGTGAGACTTGAGAGGCGCTTCGACCTTCGATCTGTTTCATTTTTTATTTTAATAAGAACTAGCGCTTGCAAGAAAATGCGGTTTTCTGTTTTTCGTTTAATTCATAGGTGACGCAGATTAATTTCTGCAGTTAAAAATCAGCAGAGCCCATCCTTTGGGAATGATTATCTACGTTAATGCGAATAGCATCAAACGGTGCGGAGTTATGCGCGTTCGTCAGGTGGCCGGCACACTCTAGATACGCCAGCCCACTCTTGAGGCGATTCTAAATTTGTTGACACTTTCACAGCCCTGCACACGATCTCCGCAGCCCAGCACGTGCGCTTGTGTCACTTAGGAAGGCGAGCAAAGCACGCGCCATACGCACAAACACTCAAAATGGTACCGACCAGACTTTCTGGCGTCTCAGCTAGTCTCAACCAACGGTACTCTAAACGGTTGTTTATATCTTTACCATAGGACGCGCTTTACAGCGCTGTCACAGCACACTGGTGCAGCGCGCGTTCCATGCACGGCCGTTAGCTCACCCTCTCCCGCGCTCGGGAGAGGGTGATGTAGCGGCCGTGCTCAGCCTCCGAGAGCGGAATGAGCCCTCGTGCATGGAACGTGCGCGATGGTAAAGATATAAACAAGTGTTTAGAGTGCGTTGAATGACTGGTGGTTGAATGTGGTTGAGCGCGTCTGCCTGCTGATCAAAGGGTCAACGGTTCGAATCCCAGCCGGCGCCGGTCTTTTTAATGCGAATAGCATTCTTTGGATACTTCACGCACTTTTCGTCTATGTATCTATCTATCTATCTATCTATCTATCTATCTGGCTATCTAACCTCTTACGCCGCGCCCCCCCCCCCGAAACCCAGCCGACCCTGGCTGGCTGTGCTTAGTGCCACATGCGTTTTAACCCCCCCCCACCCCACCCACGCCCTCCCAGCTCACCCTTCACGCCCCAAGTCATGGGCGTTCCAGCCACCTTAGCCGACATTCGAGCACGCCAACTGCGGATCCCAACCCTTCGCCTCGAAGCCACTGATCTGAGATGGCTTCACAATATAAAATGAAAAGCCCTGTTCAATTGAGCGGCGGCCCTGCGGTGTGAGTACTCACGAAGTATCCTCCTGTGAAGAAAACTATCACCGCGCTGGAGATGACCCAGGCCCATGAGGCCAGCTTCAGATCTTGCAGGCTTCCGTCCTAATCTGCTCAATCGAAGGAGTTTGCGTGCTGAGTTTTCACGCGAGTTGACGTCTTCTTCTTTCGGCCACGCACACAGGAAGCAACCTGGGTAAGACGTGTTTTTCCATCGCCAGAGAACCAACCCGGACCAGTGGCTTCCACCATGTCTTCGATCGACAGGGTGCTCAAGCTGCACGGGGACAGGCTCGACCGCAAGCTGATAGACATGAAGGCTCGCTTGCGCGAAGACCGCCGCGCGGCCGATAGCGGCGCCAACCCCCGGAGCTCCACCACGGGTCTGCTGGACTCCTGATTGGCCATGAATTCGGCCAGATCGTCTGCATATTGGCCAAGCAGGGAGCCCTCACTAGGCGCTCGAGTCGGGCTTTTAGAAGTCAGCAGCCCATGGCGGCTCCGCGAAGACCGCCGTCGCGAAGACCGCTGCTGCGCCTCACGCTCTTCTTCACCCTCTTTATCATCCCATCGTCATCGTCATCATTCACACGATACATTTGTACTATCAACGTACTATACTATTTCATTCAATCCCCACCCCTGCCTGTTTCGATCTGGATGAGTATCGTACCGACGTGCGATCGTGTATCACTACTGCGTGATGCACGTTAAAGACCCCAGGTTAGCGGTTGAACTGCACTGGCTAAATTTCTCATCTACAGCTGGTAGACTCGTCGCCCGTTGAGGCAGACTCAAGTTCTAGGCTGTATAAACATACACACAACCAAATTATACTCAAATTTCATGAGTAGGTCAGAGGAGTGCATCTTCCTATAGACGTTCTGTGTTTCCTGTCGTTCTCAGTCACGTGAGTTCTGTATCTCTAATGTGAGATGAAAAATAATAAAACATATCAGCCTGGAATATGCGAGAAAATATAGGTAAGGCAGAACAAGAATCTGTGACAATCACGCATTTTTCGTAAGCACCTTCCAGCGGTGTGGAGAGATCAAAACAATGTTTTACCGCATACCAGAAGTGACGACATCCAAGATGGCTGCGCCATTGTCGGAAAAATGTATACCTCCCATGGGTTTGCAAAATGGGCGTCCGCAGCGCTGATTGAATCCCCCAACGTTTGGTGGCGGTACTAAAATCAAGATGGCGGCCCACCGAAACCATAGGGTGGAGCCATCTAGTCGGGCTTGCGACGGGTTCGGTAGGTAGGGCGCCGCAGGACCCCTATACACCAACTCATGTTTGACAAACAAACTGGAGCGCCCGAAGCGCCCATAGCGGACGCCACCGGCGCCGGGCATGCGCGATAGGAGTAGTGGGCAACAGCTCGCCGTCGCCCATAAACACACCATTGAAATGCGATGTTGTCGGCGTCAGTGTGAGTCCCCCTGCCCTTTTTCGCGTTCGAATTGTTGGTTCTACGTCTTCCTGGCGATGTCTGACTATCTTGAGCGGCGTCAGCGAAATTACCGAGGCTCGCTACACCGCAAAACTTCGCTTGAATAATGTGACATGTGGCGATTCATTCCCGCGTGGACGCCGCAGAATGTACGCTAAAGCCTGATTCGCATGATTAGATTTCGCTCGGAATTTTCAGTCGCGACGCCGCTCGGGCTGCAAAAGCATGAACCGTAGCTGAGATGGTCGACGTCGATACTGAAAATCGCAAGCAGAATCGGACCAACTGAATTAGGCATATACAAGTCGGTGATGGCCGGTCCTTGGTAACAATGATCAACATCTCCTTGTATCTACTGTTTACATCGAGCCTGCTTACCAACCTTCAAATTTAAGTCTTTTGAGGCCTGCACTTTACTTCTTATCGCAAGTACCGGGCCAACATTTGGGGGTGTTGTATCCCTGCGGGCGTCCGGCTTCATCACCAAGTATCGGCGATCGGCGAGATGGACCGGCCACACCTTGCGCCCTCGTTTTCCCGAGGCATGAAAGAAAGGAACTGCCTCGGTTGCCCCGACAGAACTGGCAGCGCCGGGAAGTCTACTCATCTGGCGTAGTTTTGAACGTCCCGGACAAAGGACGCACCTGCAGCCTCGAGCTACCTGGGGGTAGCAAGACAACGAGAAAGAAAACGGTCTGGTGCAAGAGCGCGCGCAAGAGCGTGGTGTTTTCTTTTTCTTTTGCTGGAACTCGCAACCTCGATGAACGCTGCTGACGATCATCCGCCTAACCTGTACATAGGATGTAATTAAATCTGTACATACTGTACAGTTCGTTACCGCTGATCGGCTCCCAGTCTCCTGCCCCACTCCCGCTCCCGTGCCTGGCATGAGTCGACACACCACCAACCAGGGTCAAACGCTCGGTCCCAACAACTGGTGGCAGCGGTGGGATGTCGGAAGCCAAAAGTGGTGTTTCACTACGTCGATGACGAGGAGAACCGGAGGCTTCTAGAGCCTTACGTACACGACTTAAGAGTCAATGGTAGCCCGTGCCGAGTTCTTCGCGACTGCGCAGCAACCATCGATGTCATGCACCCGTCTCTGGTTAGGCCAGATGACTACACGGGGGAATGTGCATGGATTAAGCAGGCAGTCGAAGATCAAAAGGTCTGCCTCCCCATTGCTCGCGTTAGTGTAGAAGGTCCCTTTGGGAAGCTGGAGACCGAGGCCGCGGTTTCCCGCAATCTGCCGCTCAGCTGCCCCTATTTGTTTTCAAACAAATCCGATCAGATGCTGCGGAAAAGGGGCCTAGTGTTTAGCGAAAGGAAGGTGCAGGCGCTAACGAGAGCCAGGGCGCGCCAAATAGCCGCGGAAGTGGTGTGTCGGAGTGAGGATGAAGTTCCACCGAGCTGTCAGTCAACTTCGGACGGGCCCTCTTCCTCCGACAATGCGGAGACCACTTCTACGGACAAAATGGGGTCAACGCGACACGGGAGCGCCGCCGGGGAAACCGGGAAACTCGCGAGAAGCGATACCGCGGCGGAGGTAGAAGAGGGAAAGATTGTGCCTGTCTGCGAAACGGGGGACGAGGGGGACTCGTACTCTCCCCTTCGTCGCGTAGCTTTCATGCCTTGCTACAGGTTGACCGAGAGCTTCTCATTGAGCAACAACAGAGTGATCCGAGCCTTACAGTACTGCATGATACCGCCAAAGATGGCATAAGCAGACGGAACGTCTCGTATCAGATCAAGGCAGGGGTACTCTACCGCCATTACAAAGATCGTAAGGGCAGGGTTCTCGACCAACTGGTCGTGCCCCAGAAGTACCGCTCGGACCTCTTAGAGTTGTCTCATGGGAGCTCTTGGTCAGGTCACCTCGGCATTAAGAAAACGAAGGACCGGCTGTTACAAGAGTACTACTGGCCAGGCTGCTTCCGCGACGCGGAAAACTTTGTACGGTCGTGCGACGCGTGTCAGCGTGTGGGGAAGCCGCACGAGAAGAACAAAGCACCGCTGAGACTAGTGCCGCTGATCACAGAGCCTTTTCGCCGCCTGGTCATAGATACGGTAGGTCCACTGCCAGTGAGCAAGTCAGGGTACAAGTATGTATTGACGCTACTTTGTCCCGCGACGAAGTTCCCAGAGGCATGTCCTCTGAAAGAGTTGAGTTCAGCCGAGATCGTGGACGCGCTGCTGTCTGTGTTTGCGAGGATTGGATTTCCCGCTGAAATCCAATCAGACCAGGGTAGTGTTTTCACTAGCGCCCTCACGAACACATTTTTGGAGAAATGTGGCATTCGTGTTGTGCATAGCTCCGTGTACCACCCTCAATCAAACGCCGTAGAGAAATGGCATTCAGTTTTCAAACGAGTTCTGCGCGCGCTGTGCTTCGAGCAGAAAGTAGATTGGGAGGCGTGTCTTCCGGCAACCATGTTCGCATTGCGCACAGTGCCACATGAGGCCACGGGTTTCAGCCCGGCCGAGCTTGTGTATGGGCGTTCGCTGCGCTCGCCACTACGCATGTTGCGTGAGTCGTGGGAAGGCCAAGGGGAAGACCCGACTGTGGTGGAGTACGTGTTGAAGCTCTTAGATCGCATGCATAAGACACAGGAAGTAGTTGAGGCGAACATGCAGCGGGCGCAGGCGAAGGCGAAACTCTACTATGACAGGGGAGCCAGGGAGCGTAAGTTTGAAGTGGGAGACCAAGTGATGCTGCTGAGGGTTTCCAAGAAAAACAAGTTAGAGGTGCAGTGGGAAGGTCCAGCCAAAGTGCTGCAAAAGCTCTCTGAGACGAACTACGCTGTAGAGTCGGGGGGGAAACGAAAGAAAGTACGGATATATCACTGTAACCTGTTGAAACCTTATGTGGGGAGGAAAGAGATAGTTAGCCTTGCTTGGAACACCCCAGAGGAAGTCCCCACGGAGATTCCTACTTGGGAGGGGAAGAGGGGAGAGTATGATGTAGACACCGTCATAGCCAAGGCAGTAAAGACCGACGTTCTTACTGAAGATCAGCTGAGCGATCTGCGCAAAGTGATCAGTGAGTTTGAGGGGTTGTTTTCCGATCGACCTGGCCGTACTGATCTCGTGTGCCACGATATTGAGCTCACCGAGAGTACTCCAGTGCGATCGAAGGCGTACAGGGTCTCTCCAAGACGGAGAGACATACTAGCTGAAGAGATCGAACGCATGCTCAGGCTCGGGGTTATCGAGGCCGCCGAGAGCGACTACACCTCTCCACTCATACTGGTGGAGGTGCCGGGCAAAGACCCCCGCCCTTGCATAGACTATCGTAGACTCAACACGATCACCCGAGATCAAACGTACCCTATCCCTAACATAGAGGAGAGGGTAGAACGAGTCAGTGCCGCTAGGTACATCTCCACGCTGGATTTGATTCGTGGATATTGGCAAGTGCCCCTGACAGAGCGGGCAAGCAGGTATGCGGCGTTCATTTCCCCACTTGGAACGTTCCGCCCATTGATGCTCAGCTTCGGGCTCAAGAACGCCCCGTTTTGCTTTTCAAAGCTCATGGACAGCGTTCTTCGTGGAACTAACACGTTCGCACTGCCATATCTGGACGATATCGCGATCTTTTCAGCAACGTGGCAAGAACACGTTTCGCACCTGCGGGAAGTGTTTCGCAGGCTACGCGAAGCAGGCCTTACAGTAAAGGCAGAAAAATGCCAGCTGGGGCGAGCGGAGGTGACCTACCTGGGGCATGTAATCGGACAGGGCTGTCGGCGACCCTCAGAGATTAAAGTAGCAGCCGTTGGGAGCTTCCCTAGACCCGAAACAAAGACGCAGATTCGTTCGTTTCTGGGCTTGACTGGCTATTACCAGCGATATGTCGCGAACTATTCTCAGGTAGCCAGTCCCCTCACTGATGCTCTCAGGAAGAACGAGCCCAACAAAGTCGGGTGGGACGAGAAAAAGGAGCAGGCTTTCCAGAGCCTAAAGAAGGCGCTCACCGAGCGGCCGGTGCTAAGAGCACCTGATTATGCTCAGCCATTCTTTGTGCAGTGCGATGCAAGTGACCGGGGCATGGGGGTTGTTCTGTGCCAAAAGAAGGGGACGAAGAGCATCCCATTCTCTACGCGAGCCGCAAGCTGACAACACGGGAGGAGGCGTATAGCGCCTCCGAAAAGGAGTGTGCTTGTCTAGTCTGGGCCGCACAAAAGTTGTCTTGTTACCTGGCGGGAGCTCCATTCACCTTTGAGACGGACCACTGTCCCCTGACCTGGCTGCAGCAAATGTCGCCAAAAAACGGACGGCTGCTAAGGTGGAGCTTAGCACTTCAGGAGTTTAACTTCCGAGTAACATACAAGCGGGGGAAGCTGAACTCGAATGCAGACACTCTCAGTCGCATGTATTGAAAGGGGTTGTACAGACGCTATAAAGCCTTGGGAGATTTCTAGCAATTCTAGTGTTTTAGTGCTTTCTCGATGTCTTGTTTGGTGGGTCAGCCGCGCTCGGACGGCAGAATTTGATGACAGTGAGATTAATTAGGGTGATCTTTACTTGGCGAATTTCCGGGCGGGGTGAATGCTTGCTGATTTCTGTTGTGTGATGTTTTGTGATTCCGTGATTCATGCGCTGCTTGCATGTTTGAGAGGTGAAAAAGTAGCAGCGCCGATTCTGGGGCCTGGAGGACAGCAGCGAGCCATCGGCTTTCGGCAGAGCGGTTGCAGACCCCTCAACCTCAAGACCGTTTACCCGTCGGCGGAGGAGCTGTTGTATCCCTGCGGGCGTCCGGCTTCATCACCAAGTATCGGCGATCGGCGAGATGGACCGGCCACACCTTGCGCCCTCGTTTTCCCGAGGCATGAAAGAAAGGAACTGCCTCGGCTGCCCCGACAGAACTGGCAGCGCCGGGAAGTCTACTCATCTGGCGTAGTTTTGAACGTCCCGGACAAAGGACGCACCTGCAGCCTCGAGCTACCTGGGGGTAGCAAGACAACGAGAAAGAAAACGGTCTGGTGCAAGAGCGCGCGCGCAAGAGCGTGGTGTTCTTTTTTCTTTTGCTGGAACTCGCAACCTCGATGAACGCTGCTGACGATCATCCGCCTAACCTGTACATAGGATGTAATTAAATCTGTACATACTGTACAGTTCGTTACCGCTGATCGGCTCCCAGTCTCCTGCCCCACTCCCGCTCCCGTGCCTGGCATGAGTCGACACACCACCAACCAGGGTCAAACGCTCGGTCCCAACGAGGGCTATGTTCGACAGATGTTTCGTTTTCTCCTAAAAGAAACGGAAGTGACGGAACTGACGATATCGCGTCTGATTGGTTAGAGGCTCAAATGACAAAAGAGGGAATTTTTGTCGTTTGAGCCTCTAACTAATCAGACGCAATATCGTCAGTCCCGTCACATCCGTTTCTTTTAGGAGAAACGAAACATTTGTCGAACATAGCCTCCTTGGTCTACGGATCGGCGTCGTCTAAGAGGAGCAGACGACAAGCAGAAACGTTTGAAAGAGCAGACGACAGTTCTAACAATCAAGCGGCTGCTTGACACTGGATGACGCACTGAACGGTAGTCCGCAGGTGGTCCGCACAACTTGACGGTTTACTGGCGTTCATGTTGGGAACAAAACAAATAAATCTGATGACCAAAAGTATTCGTGAATTGAACCCAAAGTGCTTCCCGCCCAAGCATCGTTGTCCGACGGCGTTCGTTTTTCCCCTTTCACGGCACATATCCATATTCTCGGACAAACCGAGCACGTGAAAACTGACCTTCAAACCTTTCTCGACACTTTTGGTACGGCCACAGTCGCGGCGTTTTGACGAGAAGGCAGGTTTTTGTCTGGTTGCTTTCAAAACAACGCAGGAATACACGTCTGGCTGCGTCCGGCATGGGGACTTCTGCCAAAGCCCCAGACCGGAAGTGCGATCCGACGCGCCGCCACTGCGTTGTGACGTCACAGAGATGAGGTTCGTGTATAACTCTCCCCCTCCCCTTCCCCTTCCCCCGGTTCCGCTCGTTGGTGGGTCTTCCAGGTTCTGGCAGTTTTGCTCTTTGCTTCTTCGGACATACGAAAAGCGCCCCAAAAAATATGCGATAGTCGTTGTTCTTCGCTGTGACTCACAAAATTTTCTATGTGATGATCAGCGGGGTCCCGTCTTATGCAATGCGGGGAGCTTGGCTGAGTGGAGTCGCTGTCTTCACAGGCTTGGTTGAGCAGTCGCTGTCCTCACAGACATTTCCCAGGAAGCGAATCACCAACGTTTATCTAACTGCACTTTTGCGGTTCAGGCGGGAATCTGTAAATTGAGTCGGTAGCCAGCCGGCTGTCAATCTGAACGGTCTCATAATAGGTTTGAGGAGACGACTGACATTACTCTATAATACAATGCTATGTCGTGTTTGGTGGGCTTGAATGCGGACTGGACACAGGATCGGTAGGCGGGTGGTCAGCCCCACAATTCTTGCAGCGTGGTTCTTATTGTTGGGGGTGTCGGCGCCAGTGTTGGGGAGGGGAGTTTCGAGCTGCAGGTAGCGCAGGTCACGCTAATGTTCTTTTGGTGGCACACCCTGGCCTTGTGGCCAATTGAGAAGCAGTTGCGTCACAGAAGGCTTCTAGGCCGATGCGGTTGAACTTGGATCGCCAGCCGTCCATAAAAGGCATATTGCGGGAGCTGGGTCCCCTCGAAGGTGACGAGTACCGAATTTGTCTTGCCCAAGCGGTTAACGCGCGTCGTGATCTTCGGGCCTTCCGACTGGAGGATGTGAAGGAGGATCTCTTCAGAGATATCGTAGCTATGGTAGGTCCGGCTCGGATGATGCCGAGCCCTCGATGACTACCTCGGTTGTCTCTAGCAGGTTTGGTTGCACTTTGGCTTTGCAGGTGTCTACTAGCAAATAACTTTTGCGTTAGGCGAATCTTGATATACAGGTCGTTGTATCCCGAGGTTGTGAGTCCTTGCTGCGGCGGCAATGGCGGCGTCGACTTCATTGAGGTTGAGCTTGCTGATGTCGGTGCCGTAGATCAATTTCAATAATGATCGTTTCGCACAGATATTTCCACTGTTTACAAAATCATAGTTCACACGTGCTAAATCACAGTCTGTTATGTCCAAGAGCCAG
>JAZHYW010035470.1:0-37613 GCA_037355805.1 Ixodes ricinus
TCCCGGACAAAGGACGCACCTGCAGCCTCGAGCTACCTGGGGGTAGCAAGACAACGAGAAAGAAAACGGTCTGGTGCAAGAGCGCGCGCAAGAGCGTGGTGTTTTTTTTCTTTTGCTGGAACTCGCAACCTCGATGAACGCTGCTGACGATCATCCGCCTAACCTGTACATAGGATGTAATTAAATCTGTACATACTGTACAGTTCGTTACCGCTGATCGGCTCCCAGTCTCCTGCCCCACTCCCGCTCCCGTGCCTGGCATGAGTCGACACACCACCAACCAGGGTCAAACGCTCGGTCCCAACAACTGGTAGGCAGCGGTGGAGATCGGGTCACATGCGTCGGACATCGGAGGTGGGTGGGTGTTCATTTTCGTTCGGAGGTTCGCCAAGTGTCGTTCCTTATAGCTAGGAATTTATCGGTGACATTTGGGTACCTAAGTGGCTACTGAAGAAGCGTGACATTAGAGTACTTCTCAGTAGAGGGATATTCCGAGCGTGGGTGGCATTCACGATAGACATGGAGTGGGCGAAATTGAAGAAACCGGAACTGATTCAGCTATCAGAGGAACTGGGATTAGAAGTAGTAAGAACCATAAAAAAACAGCAACTCATTGATAAGATTCGGGCTTTAGATCTAGAAAATGAGGAGATCATTGAGAGCTGGGAAGAAGTAGAGAAGAGAAACCATGACCGAAGGAGGGAACTTGACTTGAAAGAAAAGGAACTCGAGCTTCGGAGACTCGAGTTGGAGCAGCGGCAGCTCGACAGCGGGCGGGCTAGCTCAGAGGGGTCAAGTCAAAGGAAGGTCGAGAGTTTCAAAATGTCTAAACTGATGCAGCCGTTCAAAGTAGGCGAGGACATTGGCCTCTTTTTGGTGAATTTTGAGCGTACCTGCGAAAAACTGGGTTTCAGACGCGAAACTTGGTCACAGAGACTGCTGACGCTCCTCCCGTGTGAAGCCGCGGACGTTGTCGCGCGTCTGAGCAAGGAGGACGCTGAAGTGTATGAGAAGGTGAAGGCGAGTCTGCTCCGAAAGTACCGCCTGACCACAGAGGCCTTTCGTCAGCGATTCCGTAGCATGCGTAAGAAGCCCGAACAAGGATACCCGGAGCTCGCGTACGACCTGCGGGCAAACTTAATCGAGTGGCTAAAAAGCGCCGATGTGTACGGAGAGCACGATAAGGTAGTGGAATGCGTAGCCCTTGAGCAGTTCTACCGTTGCCTCCCTGACGCGGTGAGGTTCTGGCTTCAAGACAAGCCTGACGTGAACACCGTCGAGAGAGCGGGGGAGCTGGCCGAGGAATACGCTTCACGTAGAAAAGCTGGAGAGGAGCGTCCGCTCGAGAGGGAAGCCAGAGGGGAACCTAAGAAGCCCGACGGAACCGGCAAATGGCCTGCGGCAAAGGCCGGTAAACGTAATGGGGAAGGTAGGCAACCTGAACAAAAGCTTCCGAGCGAAGACGTCTCAAAAGAGTCGAGATCCAGTGAGAAGGGGAAACCCGAAAGAGAGAAGTCGTTTGAAAAGCGCAAACCGCCGGTGTGCTATAACTGCCAGGAGAGCGGGCACATCGCGGCGGGATGTCGGAAGCCAAAAGTGGTGTTTCACTACGTCGATGACGAGGAGAACCGGAGGCTTCTAGAGCCTTACGTACACGACTTAAGAGTCAATGGTAGCCCGTGCCGAGTTCTTCGCGACTGCGCAGCAACCATCGATGTCATGCACCCGTCTCTGGTTAGGCCAGATGACTACACGGGGGAATGTGCATGGATTAAGCAGGCAGTCGAAGATCAAAAGGTCTGCCTCCCCATTGCTCGCGTTAGTGTAGAAGGTCCCTTTGGGAAGCTGGAGACCGAGGCCGCGGTTTCCCGCAATCTGCCGCTCAGCTGCCCCTATTTGTTTTCAAACAAATCCGATCAGATGCTGCGGAAAAGGGGCCTAGTGTTTAGCGAAAGGAAGGTGCAGGCGCTAACGAGAGCCAGGGCGCGCCAAATAGCCGCGGAAGTGGTGTGTCGGAGTGAGGATGAAGTTCCACCGAGCTGTCAGTCAACTTCGGACGGGCCCTCTTCCTCCGACAATGCGGAGACCACTTCTACGGACAAAATGGGGTCAACGCGACACGGGAGCGCCGCCGGGGAAACCGGGAAACTCGCGAGAAGCGATACCGCGGCGGAGGTAGAAGAGGGAAAGATTGTGCCTGTCTGCGAAACGGGGGACGAGGGGGGACTCGTACTCTCCCCTTCGTCGCGTAGCTTTCATGCCTTGCTACAGGTTGACCGAGAGCTTCTCATTGAGCAACAACAGAGTGATCCGAGCCTTACAGTACTGCATGATACCGCCAAAGATGGCATAAGCAGACGGAACGTCTCGTATCAGATCAAGGCAGGGGTACTCTACCGCCATTACAAAGATCGTAAGGGCAGGGTTCTCGACCAACTGGTCGTGCCCCAGAAGTACCGCTCGGACCTCTTAGAGTTGTCTCATGGGAGCTCTTGGTCAGGTCACCTCGGCATTAAGAAAACGAAGGACCGGCTGTTACAAGAGTACTACTGGCCAGGCTGCTTCCGCGACGCGGAAAACTTTGTACGGTCGTGCGACGCGTGTCAGCGTGTGGGGAAGCCGCACGAGAAGAACAAAGCACCGCTGAGACTAGTGCCGCTGATCACAGAGCCTTTTCGCCGCCTGGTCATAGATACGGTAGGTCCACTGCCAGTGAGCAAGTCAGGGTACAAGTATGTATTGACGCTACTTTGTCCCGCGACGAAGTTCCCAGAGGCATGTCCTCTGAAAGAGTTGAGTTCAGCCGAGATCGTGGACGCGCTGCTGTCTGTGTTTGCGAGGATTGGATTTCCCGCTGAAATCCAATCAGACCAGGGTAGTGTTTTCACTAGCGCCCTCACGAACACATTTTTGGAGAAATGTGGCATTCGTGTTGTGCATAGCTCCGTGTACCACCCTCAATCAAACGCCGTAGAGAAATGGCATTCAGTTTTCAAACGAGTTCTGCGCGCGCTGTGCTTCGAGCAGAAAGTAGATTGGGAGGCGTGTCTTCCGGCAACCATGTTCGCATTGCGCACAGTGCCACATGAGGCCACGGGTTTCAGCCCGGCCGAGCTTGTGTATGGGCGTTCGCTGCGCTCGCCACTACGCATGTTGCGTGAGTCGTGGGAAGGCCAAGGGGAAGACCCGACTGTGGTGGAGTACGTGTTGAAGCTCTTAGATCGCATGCATAAGACACAGGAAGTAGTTGAGGCGAACATGCAGCGGGCGCAGGCGAAGGCGAAACTCTACTATGACAGGGGAGCCAGGGAGCGTAAGTTTGAAGTGGGAGACCAAGTGATGCTGCTGAGGGTTTCCAAGAAAAACAAGTTAGAGGTGCAGTGGGAAGGTCCAGCCAAAGTGCTGCAAAAGCTCTCTGAGACGAACTACGCTGTAGAGTCGGGGGGAAACGAAAGAAAGTACGGATATATCACTGTAACCTGTTGAAACCTTATGTGGGGAGGAAAGAGATAGTTAGCCTTGCTTGGAACACCCCAGAGGAAGTCCCCACGGAGATTCCTACTTGGGAGGGGAAGAGGGGAGAGTATGATGTAGACACCGTCATAGCCAAGGCAGTAAAGACCGACGTTCTTACTGAAGATCAGCTGAGCGATCTGCGCAAAGTGATCAGTGAGTTTGAGGGGTTGTTTTCCGATCGACCTGGCCGTACTGATCTCGTGTGCCACGATATTGAGCTCACCGAGAGTACTCCAGTGCGATCGAAGGCGTACAGGGTCTCTCCAAGACGGAGAGACATACTAGCTGAAGAGATCGAACGCATGCTCAGGCTCGGGGTTATCGAGGCCGCCGAGAGCGACTACACCTCTCCACTCATACTGGTGGAGGTGCCGGGCAAAGACCCCCGCCCTTGCATAGACTATCGTAGACTCAACACGATCACCCGAGATCAAACGTACCCTATCCCTAACATAGAGGAGAGGGTAGAACGAGTCAGTGCCGCTAGGTACATCTCCACGCTGGATTTGATTCGTGGATATTGGCAAGTGCCCCTGACAGAGCGGGCAAGCAGGTATGCGGCGTTCATTTCCCCACTTGGAACGTTCCGCCCATTGATGCTCAGCTTCGGGCTCAAGAACGCCCCGTTTTGCTTTTCAAAGCTCATGGACAGCGTTCTTCGTGGAACTAACACGTTCGCACTGCCATATCTGGACGATATCGCGATCTTTTCAGCAACGTGGCAAGAACACGTTTCGCACCTGCGGGAAGTGTTTCGCAGGCTACGCGAAGCAGGCCTTACAGTAAAGGCAGAAAAATGCCAGCTGGGGCGAGCGGAGGTGACCTACCTGGGGCATGTAATCGGACAGGGCTGTCGGCGACCCTCAGAGATTAAAGTAGCAGCCGTTGGGAGCTTCCCTAGACCCGAAACAAAGACGCAGATTCGTTCGTTTCTGGGCTTGACTGGCTATTACCAGCGATATGTCGCGAACTATTCTCAGGTAGCCAGTCCCCTCACTGATGCTCTCAGGAAGAACGAGCCCAACAAAGTCGGGTGGGACGAGAAAAAGGAGCAGGCTTTCCAGAGCCTAAAGAAGGCGCTCACCGAGCGGCCGGTGCTAAGAGCACCTGATTATGCTCAGCCATTCTTTGTGCAGTGCGATGCAAGTGACCGGGGCATGGGGGTTGTTCTGTGCCAAAAAGAAGGGGACGAAGAGCATCCCATTCTCTACGCGAGCCGCAAGCTGACAACACGGGAGGAGGCGTATAGCGCCTCCGAAAAGGAGTGTGCTTGTCTAGTCTGGGCCGCACAAAAGTTGTCTTGTTACCTGGCGGGAGCTCCATTCACCTTTGAGACGGACCACTGTCCCCTGACCTGGCTGCAGCAAATGTCGCCAAAAAACGGACGGCTGCTAAGGTGGAGCTTAGCACTTCAGGAGTTTAACTTCCGAGTAACATACAAGCGGGGGAAGCTGAACTCGAATGCAGACACTCTCAGTCGCATGTATTGAAAGGGGTTGTACAGACGCTATAAAGCCTTGGGAGATTTCTAGCAATTCTAGTGTTTTAGTGCTTTCTCGATGTCTTGTTTGGTGGGTCAGCCGCGCTCGGACGGCAGAATTTGATGACAGTGAGATTAATTAGGGTGATCTTTACTTGGCGAATTTCCGGGCGGGGTGAATGCTTGCTGATTTCTGTTGTGTGATGTTTTGTGATTCCGTGATTCATGCGCTGCTTGCATGTTTGAGAGGTGAAAAAGTAGCAGCGCCGATTCTGGGGCCTGGAGGACAGCAGCGAGCCATCGGCTTTCGGCAGAGCGGTTGCAGACCCCTCAACCTCAAGACCGTTTACCCGTCGGCGGAGGAGCTGTTGTATCCCTGCGGGCGTCCGGCTTCATCACCAAGTATCGGCGATCGGCGAGATGGACCGGCCACACCTTGCGCCCTCGTTTTCCCGAGGCATGAAAGAAAGGAACTGCCTCGGCTGCCCCGACAGAACTGGCAGCGCCGGGAAGTCTACTCATCTGGCGTAGTTTTGAACGTCCCGGACAAAGGACGCACCTGCAGCCTCGAGCTACCTGGGGGTAGCAAGACAACGAGAAAGAAAACGGTCTGGTGCAAGAGCGCGCGCAAGAGCGTGGTGTTTTTTTCTTTTGCTGGAACTCGCAACCTCGATGAACGCTGCTGACGATCATCCGCCTAACCTGTACATAGGATGTAATTAAATCTGTACATACTGTACAGTTCGTTACCGCTGATCGGCTCCCAGTCTCCTGCCCCACTCCCGCTCCCGTGCCTGGCATGAGTCGACACACCACCAACCAGGGTCAAACGCTCGGTCCCAACACCAATCATGTGGAAGGCAACTGTGGCCTTTGATCTAGTGTTACTGTACAAGTTAGGATAAAATAAATGTTAGATGCAGATTTGTCTCCATAAATTCTGAACAAATAGACATCCGATTACTGCTGTAGAGAGGAGGGGGACAAAGGCGGCAGCCGCAGCTTTCTTCTGCGTGCACCTCGACCAGGTCGTATTAATTTGGATTGTGGGTATCTTTACCTCCATGTCTTGGCAGCAGAAATCCGCCGAGCACGGCAATTTGAAACATTACACCTTTGTAAAATCAATCTGCATTGTCTAGTCGCGGCAGAACGTAGAGATGGACGGGACATCGAAGAATTGGGCGGCTAGCACGACTACTGGGCAGCGAAGCCACTGCCTCCCACCGTGGGGAGGACCCTGGTTAGATGTGACCAGTATTGCTCCAAACAGTTTTCAGAAGGATGCTGTCAGTCACATCAGGTTTGCCTTTCTCTCAAAGACATGCTAGATTTTACAAACTGAACTATTTACTTTCCAGCAAAAAACATATGCAGCCCAACTCCGCAAACTGACATTTTCAAAGTGCTTAGTCGTCAAAAATTGATCGACGTTTTACAATTCCAAACGTAGTTCCTGAAAAAATAAGATAAACAGGAATGACAATCTAAACAAATGAGAGTTGCTTAAATTGTAGCTGGCTGTAGGTATACAAGGTAATCCTGCAGTATGATGGCTACAGGAGGCTGCCAGAAATCGGCTGATTTGTGCTCTAAGAAATTCCTACAAACAAGACTTAAGAACCACGCAATTCCCTTTACTTAAAGGTGACCTTACAATGTGCTAGAATATATATATAACAAAAACTGATTTAAAATCTTCTTAGAGCAAGACCTTGTAGGCATCGGCATAAACTAAGCGAAAAAAAAGATGCATTTAAAGGACCCTTGTAATATTTGTCGCCTTGGGCAAGATACGTTACATGAAAAAACTACCTAATTAAGTTAGTTAAGAAAAAGTAACCTATAACAGTTACTCCTAAAAGGTAATTCCATCACTTTACCTTAATTTTTTATCAAAAAATGAACAAGGAAAAGTAGGAACCGGCTATGCTCAGGTTTACTGCACAAAGTGCCTCCATCTGTGTTATTACATCTTATACTAAAGTAGCAGTTGCTTTTCTAAATTTTCGTCCGAAAGCTTACTTTAGTGAATGCAAGCACATTCATTTCCATCGCTGAACAAGCTTTCAACTGGAAAACTCGGTGAAATGGCTTCGGTGGAAACGCTTGCACACACAAGAATTTGTTCCTGGTTAAGACCTAAACGATACACAAAGCCATTGCTTCCGAGGTTACCTTTCTCTACCACTGCGCCTCACCAGTACGCACAACTTTTGGAGGGAGTTGAAAAAAATATTCTCTTCGTCTATCTGTTGTCAGTGTTTTCTCTGCATGGCCAGATGCACTTTCTCATTGGCACTTGTCATCCATGATCCGAAATGCGTAATCTTTTTGGTCGTTGTCTATCCATGACAATCTATATTTAAGGTATGCATCAGATTATGCTCCTCAATGTAACTGCGATTAGAAAGATTAAAAAATTAACTACAAAAAAACATTGCTACTTTCCTCAATATTCATAAAAGAATAATCTGTTACAGAAGTTACTTCCCACAAACTTTGCGTCTGGCAGTTAAACGATACCAAGAAAAGAATGGTTACAAATAATATGTTACTTGCAACTTGTTACTACTTAATACTACTTGTGATTAAAATGTGGGAAGTTCATCGGCTACAAAAAAGCCTGCAGCAGGTGACCTAGTCGGTTTGAATTGAGCTATAGTAACTAGATTTAAACTACAGGGTGAAACAAGGAGACGGCAGGCTCTTTAAATCGACCGGAAAATTCGGTTTCTTAACCTATCGCGCTACGACTTTGTGCAGCGTTGCCCACAGATGGTGCATTTTTTTCGTAAAATTTGCAAAGAACGAACTTACCTGAGAAAAAAGTAAAGAAAGAAAAAGGCTTAGCTCCTATGGAAACGCAGTGACGCCACCGGTCTGCAAACAACACGGCGCCGTTTCGCACGGGAGACAAGAGATGGCGCAAGCGGTCGCGACGCCAACTGCCGCCAACGAACGAGCAGACGACGCCGAGAGCCATTGTGTTTAGCAGACAAGGAACTGCAGTTCCTTGTTGTTACCGCGCCTGTTTTTGTTTCTGTGACTGTCGCCGCCTGCGGAACGCGAGCCGCTTTTGAGTCGAAAGGATCGTCTGCTAAAGTGCCGGCTCTCGGCGCCGTATGCTCGTTCGTTGGCGGCGTTCGTTGCGCCATCTCTTGTCTCCCGTGCGAAACGGCGCCGTGTTGTTTGAAGACCGGTGGCGTCGCTGCGTTTCCATAGGAGCTAAGCCTTTTTCTTTCTTTACTTTTTCCTCGGGTAAATTCGTTCTTTGCAAATTTTACGAAAAAAATGCACCATCTGTGGGCAACGCTGCACAAAATCGTAGCGCGATAGGTTAAGAAACCGAATTTTCCGGTCGATTTAAAGAGCCTGCCGTCTCCTTGTTTCACCCGGTAATTCAACATCTTAGGTGTGAATCTAGCTATAGTGCATAGTAACACCAACCAGGGTCAAAACAATGTTACATGTGACGGACACTACTACAAAACTTGTCGGAAAACTGACATCAGCTCGACCAGCGTTGTCTCCCTCTCAGAGTCATGCTCGATCTGTAATAACTCATACTTTTTACTTATCATGAAAACACACCAGCGAAGTTGACTCCATAACTCGACTTGTTCAAATGGTTAAATCATCAAACATTGCTCAACGGTTCGAGATGCTAACTATATCTTCTGAGAAAAAAGACATACAGAAGACTGTCAGAATGCCGGTTTAAGCAAGTGAGAGTAGCTTTAATCGCAGTTGTCACTGGACATGCGAAGTAACCCTGCAGTGCAAGCATGGGGAGGCTGCCAGAGATGAGCCAACTTGTGCCCTGAAAAACTTCTAAAAAAATTAACCATGCAGTTATATTTCGAAGTTACTCATACTCTGCTAAAATATGCATTTAAAAAGGCTTAATACATGTTCAAAGTTGGGGCTTTGGAGGCACCATTTTAGATGTGGCTGATATTGCTACAACAGTTGTCGGAAAAGTGACATCAGCTACATCAGCGTGCCTCCCTCTCAGGGACATGCTCAATCTGTAAGAACTCGGACTTGTGACTTACCATAAAACATAAAAGCGAAGTTGACTTTGTAATTCAACTTGTTCAAATGGTTAAATCATCAAACGTTGCTCGACGTTTTGATGTGCAAACTGTATTTTTTCAAAAAAAAGACACGCAAGATTGCGAGACTGTCAATTTAATCAAGTTAGAGCAGCTTAGATAGCAGTTGTCACTGGACATGCTAAGTAGTCATGCAGTGCAAGCATGGCTGCAGGCGGCTGCCAGACCGGCCGACTGGAGCTTTGAAAATCCTCCATGAAACAAAAAGAAAGAACCATGAGGTTTTAGTTACTTCAAAGCTTAAGAATTACTATTTTTAATAATACATTTAAATATCAAACGAATAATTATTTTGTGCGAGAGCAAGGGGCAAAAACGTTGCGATGAGATAATTCGTAAAATGGCAGGATGCCGGTTGCTGTAATTAAACAGATGCAGACTCCTGATAACACGGGATATGAATGGTATATCATGTCGGCCATATCTGCCGTGACACTCTAGCACTCGCATTGCGTGCATGCACCACCGGTTCACAGCAGCGTATCGCAGCAAATCATATATCGGCTCTGGGGCTCAAACATTTTACAGATTAAGCATCTTTGGTTACAATTATAGCATAACTCCCAGTTTTAAATGAACGAGTTGAAATAAAAAGTTTTATTTGCATATAGTTTCTGGACTTCCGTGTGAGTTTTTGCGAGTCGTTTTGAGTTGATTTTTTTATAACGGCGTATCCTGGAGCAATCTCAGATTGAAAATTTCTACAACTTCCGAATAGTCCTATTCGATCAAACTATAAACAAAACATGGCATCATTCGCTTCGATATTCGAAAGTTATGAATATTCACAAAGCCCTTCGTTACACTTGTCAAAAGGTTGGCATCAGCCACATTTGAGTTGTCTTCCTTTTATAGACGTGCTAGACCTATAGGAACTCAAATTTGCTCTTACCATTAAAAACATATGAATTCAAGGGATTTCTGTGGAGACTTCATTTTAAGTTTTTATATCTTGCTTTGGGCCGTCGTTCGCTTCACTGCTCCTATTCTCTTCAACCCCTTCTCTAGGTTGATTTGGATGATTTGTTGTGGGAGACGAGAATGAAAGACGAAGCAAAGGGCACGTGACAGGTGGTCGGCAGAGAAGTCACGAGCTGGCGCGAGACAGTGCGCGCTGAGCGAGGCTGGAGCTTAGCAGGAACGACGGAGCCGGGCTGCCTGGCCTGGCTCATGGCTAACCATGCAGCGGTCCACCAGCGAGGTTTGGAGACGGACCGGTGGAAACGGCGAGCCCTGGCCATGGAAGACTTGAGCTCCTCCAGCATTCGGCTCCGGCATCTATGCGGCACTGAAGGTCAGCCTTCGCTTGAGCTTGCTGACCATCAGTCGGAGGTTCCGGATGAGCTTGGTCTTCGGCATCACCGGCTGTCGCTTGCCACCGCTGCTTTCCTGAAGTGCCTTCCTTTTCAGGCTCCGCTGTGTGGGTATGTATGCAGAGCTGGAGAAATATAACAATACATAAATACGTATTTCGAGCTTGTATGTCATAGAAACATCACAGAATTCAGTAGGGCAAGCTCGACTTGAAGCCAGGCAGAAAACCAGAAAAATTAACACTGTCCCTTGATTTCTCTTCTTGAAAAGATATGGAGGCAAGAGCCCAACTTGCTCCACTCAGGTGATGAGCGGAGAGTGAAAATAGATAGTGAAACTGGGGAATGGCTTTTGAACCAGACAGAACATTTTTTTACGTCTTGTTTCGACATCAGAAAGTGGCATGCTACAGTGTCCCAGTCACTGTATTCACTTAAAGAATGAATGCACTCTTTATGAACAAAATTCACAAGTCTACTTCCCCGCAGTGCTCACATGCAGCCAATTATTGTGCGTTACCAAATCAGCAAAGCAAACATATCAAGCTCGAGAAAGCTACTTTTTGCGAGAGTGCAGTCTGTTCCGAACATGATGACTGGTTTTCTGCGTGCTCTATGAGAATGTAGACGCACATGCTTTTTCCATAGATAGCGCATTCATTATTTGGCTAAATACAGTATTAGAGAGGGTGAACAGCAGATAAAATAAAATAGCACTGCATCAGACATAGCATTTATAATGCAAAGAAAGCCATGACATGCTGGTGCTCCTGGCAGTTATAAGTGATAAGCTGTTCGATTTGGACACTGTTTGCCCGGATTCGCCTAAACTTATTATATTATACACGAAACTGATTACATGTGTGTTGGGGCTATGGTTTATACTCGTTAGAGGGCTTTAACAAAAACATCTTCAGTCCCCTATTGCCGACGTTTGCGAATTGATGCCACCTTGTGGCTAAACTCAAAGCTGTCACGGCAGGTTTGTGAGCTACATGAGGTATTCACGGTGTGTGGGTGTCTAAACACGCAGCCAGCGAATAGTGCGCACATGCAAGTACCATATCTAGAGAGCACATCGGCGAATGCTGTTTCCACAATGCTCCATTCCTATGATACAGTCGAAAAAACATTTACTTAGTTCAATAAGCTGTGCTATTTTTAACAAATTCTTAAGAAATATCAATTTAAGTCTTACTCTGAAAGATGGCCAGGCTCAGGGCTTGACATGGGGGCCAATGAGAGTGACGACTGGCCGACGTGTTCCACAGGCGGACAAGGGGAGCTGAAACGGAAAAGGTGAAATAAGCCCTCGGCAAACATTTAGGTCATGGCTAAGGTTCTGGGTTTTTGGATAAATCCAATAAAATCCGAAAAACACTCACCGGTACGAATTTTCCCGATTCGGATTTATCCGAAAAACTCTGAATTTTCGGGACCGCCAGCTGTTATGAACCCGACCGGTCTTTGTGTTTCGTGAGATCTTTGAACAAGTTTTGCGTGTCAGTGTCAACATCCGTTTTTAGGAGTCACAAAAGATTGTTGTTCAGGCCTTATCATAAAAATCAGCTAGCCTCCCTACGACCACAGTCGAATACGTCTAGCATAAAAAAGGTTGCTCAATAAATTCGCAAAATGCTGTTTTCTACCTCTCATTTGGTTCAGCGAAAAAGTTGAAAAACTCGGAATATTAGTGTACCATAAAATAAAGCTCTGAAAAACTCTGAATTTGTGGTAAAAAGCAAAATCCGAAAACGCAGAACCCTAGTCATGGGTGACCAAACTGCGGCTCTTTACACCCCCAAGTGCGGCTCTCGTGATAGACTTACGAGTGAGTGTATGTGTTTGTGTTGGAACAGTTGGGGTCAAACCCGAAGCTCGTTCATAAAAGTATTACAGGGGCAAACAGACAGAAAACATGACATACAGAAATGACTAGGCTTAAATCTTGTTTTCGTCGTCGACAAGCATTTCAAAATAGCAGGAACTGGTCAAAAGAGGCAAATCAAATGAAAACGTAAGTTTGATTTTTAAATTTGCTATCTTTGTGCCTCTCCACGTGCTAGGTTGAAGCAGTATTAGTACTTTTGAGGAGGAGGAATTTAGCTCAACATCAATGTTTCAGCTAGATTTGCTTTTTGGGTTTGTTTGTACAAAGCAATGCAGCTGTACATTGAAATACCAGGCTCACTCCTCTAGGGAACATGTATTTTGCGTGTGTCAGCCACTTACTATTGCAAGGGTGTATGATAAAATAATGCCAAAAATATACTAATTTCGCTTGCAGCTCTTAGGCATCCTCACTTTGGCCACATCTAGATCATGCAGCACACACAATGCGAGGCAGGTATACGTGCAGCTTCGGTGGCAATCAGTTCATTGAACGACGTTTCATCGGCAGATTGTTTCATTGGAAGTTTGTTACATCGGCAGCTCGAATTAGCGTCTTCTCTAACAAGCCGCCTGTCTGCCGCCACAAAGCACCATGTGCAGGTAGTCGGCATAGACTAACGCGGGTCCCAGTGATGCACGTGCGACGCAAGTTTACCTCACGTGCAACGAAATTTCCCTAAGCGTGCTGTCAATGAAACAAGTTTTCCACGAAACATGCTCTCGATGAAATGAGTGTCGACGAGACGATACAGACTCGTGCACCTCTTCTCTTTCATTAAACCCAATTGGAAGGGAATTCAGGTCAAAACAGAGCACAACTTACCGTTGGAGGGGCTGGCTCGATGTCGTCGCGTGCTGCAGCGGCTTGCTTGGCTCAAAGGAGGGTGGCGCTTGGTCGAGGGGTCCTACAGACGGACATGGTGAGCTACATATGGAGAAGATGAAATAAGCCCGAGGAAAACAGCTAGATCATCCAGCACACACCATATGAGGCAGGTACCGGTGCACCTCTTTTCCTCCCCCCAATAGAGAGGAATTCAGATCAAAACAGAGCACAACTTGCCATGGGAGGGGCTGGCTCGATGTCGTCGCGTGCTGAAGTGGCGGGCTTGGCTCAAAGGAGAGTGGCGCTTGGCTGAGGGGTTCTGCAGACGAACATGGCGAGCTGCATATGGAGAAGGAGATATAAGCCCAAGGAAAATACCTGGATCATCCAACACACACAATGCGAGGCACGTACACGTGCACTTATTTTCTTTCTTTAACAGAGGAGATCAAAACGGAACACAACTTACCTTGGGAGGGGCTGGCTCGATGTTGTCGTGTGCTCCAGTGAAGGACCTGGCTCAGAACCTGGCATGGGAGGGAAAGTGCTGTTTCTCCCCTCTGGAGTCGTCAGTCTGGGAAAAGAAAATACAGCCTGTTTAACCAGTGTCAGAGAAATGACAACTTGGAACAGCTAACACATGGTTCGGTACCCAATGTGAGTAAGCTTCAGTACTCGCAGCCAATGAAAAAAAAAAGATTGGTAGCAGCCAAATAAGCGTTCTTCTCTTTAAATACTTTTTATGCATAGCCTCAGAATTAAAGCTTAACATCTGGGCACTTTACAATTCGTATTGGCTGCAGACATTGACATGAACTAATTAGAAAAGTGATGCCTCTTGTGGTGGAGACGCCTACAATTTCGTTGTCATGCTTACCTCAGACTTGGTACTGCAAACTTGTTCAACCATCTTTTCACCGTGCTTGTGAAGTCTTTATCTTGAAAATTCTTGCTGCAAAGCCTGTAGTTTGTGTGCAGCGTGTGGGGCATTACAGCTTGCAGAGAAGTACTGCCAATAGCCTGAAGCCACAGCCGCTGCCTGCAGGTAATAAAAGTTTTTCTCTAAGAATCAAGCACAAACCATTGCTTTAGTGCACATTTTTAAATGGAGTAATGGCAGTGGAAGCTTCATTCTCTGTTGCATCTCACACATCCTCTGTCAGTTGTACATGTAGCTACAACAAGAGTTAAAGCTAGCCAAAAAGGCTAGCTTTGATAATAGCAAAACTACAGGCATACTGCAGTCTTGGTCTCTTCAACCGCATTAACTACAAAAATTCATGTCGTACACTGTACAAAAGTTTTATTTATTAGAGGACATGGCTAGCATAGTTCAAATATGAATGCATGCTTCCACAGCATTCACACGGAGCACTGCTCACCTAAGTCGTTTTTGGAAACAAATTTCCTCCTAAGTATATGAAATACTAGCGGTTAGTACAACATTTTTGCGGGGTCAATATATCGCGAATTTTGCGAAGTGCCACTTTCAGGAATAGTTCGGTTGTAAAATATTTCGTGATCGGGGGTTATATCTCTACTAGTTTCAACGGGGCGAGTTATTCGCGTGACCAATTTTTGCGTAAATCGACCACGCGAAACGCAGTGGTCAAGGTACAGATGGAACGACGCACGCAACCTGAGGAAACTGGTTGTCTAGGTCGCCATATTTACATGATAAAAAGAAAACTTTTGCTTTATGGTGTGAAAAATTTAATGCTGCGACATCGGAATTGGCGATTCCCTTTAAGAAAGGTTGTCACCAATTACGAAAGGCCTATAAATAAAACAGGCGCGGTATTGAGCAAAACCGAAATTGAAAGCAGACGCACGCGCATATCTTGCAACGTAATTGTCTCCTTAGAAAAGGGAAAAAAATGAAGAAAATAACAGTTGTTTTATATGCTCTTTAGAAAAAATAAAGAAGAAAGTGAAGCTATCATAGTAAACCGATTTCAGCAATGTCATGCAGAACAGGAGAAAATAGATACAACAGTTATTCACTTACCGTTCGGGGTCTTTGGGAAAGAGGTGTAGGAACCCTTCTTAAGTACAAAACGAGCGTGTTGGTAACAGTAATTAAACATGAGGAAGACCAATGGTCCTCCTCACTTGTGCAATGGTCCTCCTCACTTGTGTTTCTCGTTTTATATAGTGTCAGCTGCTTAGACTCAGCTAGGTAAACATGAGCGTGCTTTCTGTGACCTTCGCCTACATCATTGGGACTCCCATCCTTTTTCGGGATAGAATAGTCCGGAATCCCTTTGCGGCCCATTCCTCCAAGCGCAGACGACACTCCCCGCGACGGGTCAGCTGAGCGTGTGACCGCCTCAAACGCGTCGTCCCACGAGTTTGAGCAAGGCCGTGGTCGTTTGGGCTTTTGCTATGTAAACAGTTCTGGCGCCTCTCTTTTTTAGCCAAGCAGGCTTCCCTTCTTTAGCCCAGGCCGATGCCGTCGGTATCAGTGGTATCAGTCTGCGTCCTCCAGACGCGAATTTGGGCGGATTAGCTAAGCATTTGACCGTTTCGAATCCCTCTCGTCCCCTGCTTATAGTTTGGACAAGGTCAAGCAAGTTTGAAGTTACTCGGCTTATCTATTTGCGGTCTCTTCCTCTCCGAGCGTGTCACCGTGTTGACGCCGCAAGATCTTTTCTGTAGCAGACCACCATCTTAGCGTTGAGAGCTCCCTTTCCGCGAAACCGATCGTAACAAAAGTATATCCTTGTCTCGTCTGGACAAACTGTCTGCGTAACACACTCTTCATAACTTAAGCACCTATTGAACGATTATTTGGTAAGGTCGCGGGTATTGAGGGACAAGTCGTGGGAACGGCGATTGCAAAGACGGGAGTGCCCTTGCAAACTTCGTCTCCAGATTGTTCCCACTTTCTTTTTTTTTTATGGTGATGTGAACACTTATTTTTTTCAGAATACTGATTCACAAGGAGACGTAGTGCCGTTTTCAATTCAGCGATAGTTCACCGAGGAATAACTTTTTTTAGCACGATCTGAACCATGGTTTGTATTTAGCAGAACGATCACATATTGTTTGCTCTAGTTGGGTGCCCTTATTTCAAGAGCACCAATTGAGAACACAATAAAATAACGCGATCAGTAAATCCTAAATAGAAACTTGCGACGCGGGAGTGCGCTCAGTGATTTCTTCATTTTCGTTTGGGCTGCATCAGTTTCGAGCTTCTCTCTACGTATGCAAAGCCGCGGTTACTTTGTTGCTCAGGATTCCGAATAGAAAGACGATTCGGCACTAGCTTCATCGATAAAAGGAGGGACATCAGCACCTCACAAAATTTAATACATGTTTATAATTCACCACTACATTGTTTGAATTTAATGCATACGAGTCTGTGTAACGGCGAGTACGTTCCTCAGCGATATTTGTCACGAAAACGACGACTTTCAGAAAAGCGAAGTATGATATATAACATTCTGCTATTTTGCAGCAAAAATACTTAGAATAGAGAACTTACCAGCTTCTCAGCGGGTGCTTTATTATCAGTTTCGAATGCTTCGAATTTAAACGCCAAAAACGCATTTGCACCATTTGTATTCCGCAATCTTCAAGCCCGTAGCCCGGCGCCTCGACCCCTCTCATTGGTCGTAACCCTGGGAAACCGTGAAACGGTTTTAGGTCAAGCATTCTTCTATTCCTTCCCGAAAATAAGCGGGGCTCTTGTATTTTTAAAAATTAGTATTACTGTTGTAATAACTTTGTTTTATAACGATTACTTTTACACGGCGTTCTGTAACAAGAAATCAGAAACATAAAAAGTGTTTAGTTCGCGATATGTGGTGAGGGGTGCTGCCTAACGCCCAACTACCGGAAGTCGCCATCAGTGGAACCACTGTATGCTTATTCACTCTAGTTTAAACGATATTGCGCCCAACGTAAGGGAGCGTATTTTATGGCAAGGATTCCATGTCCAGGGGGCGTGGTCAATGACGTCACGGACGTCAAAATAAGGTTATTTAGTGGATTTAGAATGGATTCTTCGTTATTTTGACGTCCGTGATGTCAAAATGGTTTACTTTTGTTATTTTGTCAAAAGAAAAAAAATGGCGTGCTTTGCATGCTTATACAGCCTTGATGTTGGTACGCCTCAACGGGTGATCGGTCTCTTAGCTGTAGATGAGAAATTTAGCCAGCGCATCACGCAGCAGCATTTTGAAACGTCGGCAACGTCGGTCGGGCCGGAGAAACATCGTGCCTTGCGAACCGTCGTCGAACGGAAGGTGAGTGGTTTGCGTTTTCCTGTGATGTGATCTCTATGTGTTCGTTCCACGCGTCCGAGCTCTTTCTTCGTTTCAAATCTATTTGGCGCCGCTGCCTACATTATTCGAGCTTGCGCTCGCGATTAAAACACGCGTCGCAGAAAGCTGAAAGCCCGCCGAAGAACCTGCCGGCTGACCCTTGCGAGCTAAACCTAATTCAACAAGACCATTTGATCCGACAGAATAATGTGTTTGATCTTACATCCCATGTCAACAAAGAACTGCGCTGTCTGTCTTCGTCCCTACATGTTTTATTCTTTCGTGTTTTTCAAATCTTTACCAACCCGCGTCCGATCGAATGCCGCGATCATAACAAATAGTTCGTCGTGCTCCGATGGCCCTTATCATGAACCGGTAAGGAAGTTGCGTTTTTCGTTTCTATATTTTGACCCAAATAACGTCATATTTTTAAACTATGAAATGCTATCACCACCTCTAGTTTCACATTCTGGTGCGCTCGCAGCTTCCTGCACCCCTGCGAGGTTTCCTGCGATCGTACCCTGTTTATCATGGATTTCTCGCCGTACGCGAGTGCTCTCGAAGGCGTGCTATACACTCTGTAACATAGGTTGTGTGCAGCAAAGGCACAGGCCCGAGCAAATGACAGTGAAAAGCACCCTTTTTGCACGAGCACCCGTGCAAAAAGAACATTCTGCGGAGCTACGCCCTCGCACCCGTGCCTTTGCTGCACACAACGTATTAATAACCGAGCTATTGTCGTTAATAATTGGGGTTGTGTGGATATTTATACAGCGAGTCGTTGGTCAGCCATTTTTAATGCTGCGACGAGTCACTAGCTGTAGATGAGCAATTTAGTCAGTGCAGTACACCCGCTAGCCTCGGGTCTTTAACGTGCACCACGCAGTACTGATACACGACCGCACGCCGGTACGATGCTCATCCAGATCGAAACGGGCAGGGGTGGGGATTGAGCCCAGGATCACTGGGTTCTGCAACGCGAGCTCTCGCTCCACGTGCTCCGAGCTGGTGTGCGCTAGCCCACTCGGCCACCGATCCTCCCTATTCTCGTTTCTTTTGCATATAAGTGTGAATGAAGTGTCATTGTTGTGTTCTTCTCAAACAAAACTCAGATGCGAGACAAAAGCAAACAGATAAAAGTCTGCACGTTCACACATTTTTCTCCCTTGTGCGACAAGTTGTAGCTGGTCGCGATTCATCAGCGTTTCTTTTGAAGCTGATGGGTAACACAAGGTGTGAAAGAGGTGACTTGCAGCTTTTCCAAGGCAGCGGCACGACACTACAAGTCTTCGCAGCAACTGGCTTGCCAGTGCCGCTCTGTTCTGAACAGCACTGCGTGCCATGCAGAGGATTGTGCAAGCTTTCTGGGTGGCGACGCTAGTCACGGTAAGTGCATCCTATGCAGCTTTCTTTTAGGGATATATGTGGCTTGCAGGCCATGTCGTGCATGTGCCACCCGAGGGACAGCAGTGCCAGTGGCAAGGCTGTGCTGATGGTAATCACCACTGCACTGTGTTTTCATTCAATAACTACTCACAAGGAACCAAATACTTCCGAGAGATTCTCGGCTGTGCTTTGATCAACTCCAGCTCGCTTATAAACAGGTGGATGGCACAGGTGGCCTTTCCTAATGGACTTGATGTCCGTGTTAACAATGCAACCAGACTTCCTTTTAGTTGGTGGCGTTTTTTCCGTTGCGGGTGATTAGCATTGCAGTAGAGAAATATGCAAAATAGTGTAATGGCTGCATTAGTTATCTAAATCAATGGCGGGAATAACTGACCTACATTTCCACCGACTACATTTCTCAGAGGAATAGCCTGGACTAGATAGCTCGCTGCACCATGTCCTTCCCCTTAGCCTGTACAACTCGGCGTCTTCCCGTGATTGTCTTATGTGGCTGCTTCTGTGTTTGCCTAGGCACTCGGCTGAAATAGTGAAAGCTGTGGGCATTGCACATAACCGCCATGAAAGCCAGTGTGGACGTAGCTGGCGTAGCTTCGAACATGGCTTCTCTAGCTCGACACAGGTAACGTTCCTACCACTGTCGTGTTCGCATAAAAGAGACCTGCTTAAAGTGGTACTTTAGCGATTTTGTGAGCAACCCCACCTAACTATATTTTCAAAATTACCATCTTTTACTCTTTCTGGTATGCTATTTACTATCGTGAAATTCAAAATAGTTATTGTAAAATAGGCACAATTAAAATGTCGCCAAAACCAAGATTCAAAGGGTGATTTCAGATAAGATCGAACAGGGGTTGGCTGGCCGACCTTTTTAATTTGCTTCATAATTTTATATCTTATTTCCCGATGTCCGAAATAAACAAATCAGAATTATTTTCACCGAGAAAAAAAATTGTCGAATGCAAAAAATCGTACATCACGTAGAGGTGGAAAGTCGCATTTGCTTGCGTAGCCGGAGGGGTCAACTTTGGTGATTAATAACTGAAGTTATACTTCTTAGGTGGGTTTAATAATTTTTAGCGCAATCTATATGTACTTAGAAATATGAAAAAGTATTGTTATTGTTTATTATGTTTTAAAAAAATATAAAAAACACCAATTTTGGCTACTTGACCGTTTTTCCCCCAACTTTGAAGGCCTGTATCTTAGGAAATACTTTAGACAGAAACGTCATATTTTTATCAGTACGCTACTTATAAATAGAAGTAAATTCACTAAAATTCAAATTTATTTAAGCGCGGGTTGGGGAGATTTTGGCAAGCAAACGCGAGACAAGCACCAAAATAACAAAATTTTAAGGGCGATTTAAAAAAAAAAAGCTTGTTCTCGATTTTTTTTTTAAACTCTGACCAGTCGTTTTACTCTATTTGGGGGTTAATATCCATTAAAAACATGTTGCATTACATTTATGGTGTAACAGATACAGCTCCTCTATCGAGCCCCTTCTCCGAAGCTCGGCACGCGGTGTCCCTGTGGTGCGACGCAATGATTGCAACTTGTTATTTTCTTTAAAAAAAAAGAAAAAGATGTATACATTCACTCCTGTTTACAAACAAACCGGAGCGCTCGGAGCGCCCCTAGCGGACGCCACCGGCGCCGCGCATGCGCGATGGGGGTGTGGGCAACATGCTCGCCGTCGCCCATAAATAAACCATGGAAATGCGATGTTATCGGCGTCAGTGTGAGTCCCCCTGCCCTTTATCGCTTTCGAATTGTTGATTCTACGTCTTCCTGGCAATGTCTCGACTACATGAGCGGCGTCAGCGAAATTAACGAGGCTCGTTACACCGCAAAACTTCGCGTGAATAATCTGACATCCGGCGATTCATGTCCGCGTGGACGCCGCAGAATGTACGCTAAAGCCTGATTCACATGATGAGATTTCGCTCGCGATTTTCAGTCACGACGTCGCTCGGGCTGCAAAAGCGTGAACCGTAGCTGAGATGGTCGACGTCGATACTGAAAATCGCAAGCAGAATCGGACGAAGTGAATCAGGCATAACAAGTCGGTGATGGCCACTGGTAACAATAATCAACATATCCTTGTATCTACTGTTTAAATCGAGCCTGCTTACCAACCTTCAAACTTAAGTCTTTTTGAGGCCTGCACTTACTTCTTATCGCAAGTACCGGGCCAACATTTGGTCTACGGGCCGGTGTCGTCTAAAAGAGCAAACGACAAGCAGAAGCGTTTGAAAGAGCAGACGACAGTTCGAACGATCAGACGGCCGTCCGAACTTCAAGACGCACTGAACGTAGTCCGCAGGTGGGCCGTACAACTTGACGGTTTTCCGGCGTTCATGTTGGAACAAAACAAATAAATCTGATGACCACAAGTATCCGTGAATTCAACCCAAAGTGCTTCCTGCCCAAGCAATTGTGGTCCGGCGGCGTCTGGTTTACCATTTTTACTGCACATATCCACGTTCTCGGACGAACCGAGAACATGGAAACTGATCTTCAAACCTTTCTCGACTCTTTTGGTAACAGCCCCAGTCGCGGCGGTTTCGACGAAAAGGCATGTTTTCGTCAGGTTCCTTTCAAAACAACGCAGGAATACACGCCTCACATGGGGCCTTCCGCCCACAGCCCCAGACCGGAAGTGCGACCGACGCGCCACCACCGCGCCGTGACGTAACAGAGATGAGTTCGTGTATATATATTTTTTAAATTTTTTGTTTGAAGTGAACCTTTGGGTTCTATTCATCCTCTCTTTTGGCAGGTATGTTGCTTGGTTTTGTGGACGCAGGAGGTTCAACATCTGTTTGCTTGGACGTCAATTTGGTTAAACTTTTCGTTTTTTTTCTTTGTTTCCCCTTCCGTGCCGTAAAATAAAAAAACGTAAGGTAAAGTAAAAAAAAACAAACAGAAAAACTAAAGCTTACAAAATTGTGTTGTTGTTGTCACAGAGAGGGTGAATTATTTCCAGATATCCGGTGTCGGTATTTTCTTGGAACGGCAAGTTCGGAGGTGGGGAAGGTGCCTGAGTAGGCTCTCTGTGTCGGTCGGAAAACTGTTTTGGGGACCGGGGAGGGAAGGGGTTGGCCGGCGTGCTTATACTCTTTTTCAACTTCAACTTGTGCACCGGCGAATTCTCCTCAAAGAGAATTGTATCAGTGCGCCAACCAACCAGAGTGCCGGGTGTCCGCACCCGGCACTCCCACTGGGAGGAGTCAGAGTGCATGTTGACAGTTGATTCAGCCAGCGGGTTGCAAGCAGGTTTGTGGCGTGCGTATTCGTAGCGGTCGCTCGCGGAGAAACGGACGTCTGTGCTATCGAACTGCACTGGCCGGCATCTCTACAGCTGCAAGAAAATGTAATGCATAGAAAACATGAGTTGCAGCTATCGTCGCGCTTCGTCACCATCGCTTTCAATCGGGCTAGGTGCGCATGCGGACCGCGTTTGGAACTTCGCTGCCGCACAACATTCGCGCTGTTTATTTTGCCTGGTATGTGACATGCCCTTACGTTACGGCCGCGGTTTTGTTGAAAAAGTTTATATTATTTGCTTCTTGAACTGGTAGCCTGCGATTTCAGTCTCTCCAACGTCAAATACCACGTCCGCGAACGGCTCCCTGCTGCACCGATAGGCATGCGAGATGTCCGACAGCATTTGAAAATGACTGGTAAAGTGTCAGATTGCTGTAACAGACGGATTACTCAGCAGATTCTCAAAATAGTGTTAAACGTGTTTTCTGCAGCTGACGTCGACTGCATCAAAGCCGCGAATGTGGAGTGGTGAGAATTGTGGTCTAATATGAGCAGTTATACAAATAGGTAGTCACCAAGAAAACTGCAAGTATATCTACAAGGTTTATTGTTTGTAACAAAGAGCATATCACATTCATAGTAGGTCTGGTTCATGTTCTGTGTTCATTGCAGGCCACTGTCCACAGCTCTTCTAGCCCCTGCTTTTTTGCTCCGATGACTGACATGTAGCATTCTAAGTCGAAGAATTGTATCATCAAATAGTGGAGATATACAGCATTGGTTATTCTTTTTTCTTCCCCCCATGGTAAAAGCCCCTAAAACGAACAATTTCGGTATTGTACTATACTGCCCAAAACACAGTTTCCTGTTACAATGCTCGCATTGTTTGTTCCCAGTTCTCTTACCTTCGAGAAAACAGATGCAGCTGTACTACATCTGGGCACTATAACTGACCGCCCCACATCCACTTATTCTAGTACGGAACTATGTCACTTCATTGCAGGTCTAATACTTCGAATCACTATAAATTATTTCCAGGACAGCACCAGCACGTGTTTGTGTATAGCGAATGTACTTGTGGCAGCTTTTGTTTGCAGTGCCACAGCCCTGCATCTTTGTGACACAGATAAGCTTCTTGAAGTTCGTATTTTGTACATCCCTAGGATGGACACAGGACAAACACTAAAACGCCCTTTCGTGTTCGTCCTGTGTCCTAGGTTTACAATGAGATGTAAGCCCATGAGCCAAAAACTGGTTAACACAAGCAAATTCTATAGACCTGCACTGTTCAAATAGACCTCGGGCACTTCCTGTGTACTATGCATTCAGCGAACTGCATTTCTGGCATCTTTGGGGCCAGGAGTGCCCTAAAATTGAATTCTGCTGTGCAAGTGTATTCTGTAATCTTTGCTGTACCTTTTTTATGCTGTTATATTGTGTACGACAAGTGTGTATGATGTTTGTGATGGGGAGGGAGGGGGGGCGGCACCTCAAGAGGCAATTCTGTTTGCCTTTTGTGTCGGCTCTTGGGCAAAGACTGTTTGTATGTTGTTGCCTAAATAAAGATTGAATCTATTGAATCTAAGAGGAACCAGCAGATGAGTGCAGACCAGCCGGTGTAAGCTGAAGACATGCTAAAACCTGCAATACGAGTCTGGGAGACGAGAAGGGAATGGAACGACGTCTTGAACATGGCTCTGTGTTTAATACTTCTGTGCAACGTAACGAAGTTGACTCGTCGTGTTGCTGCAACAGTTCTTGAAGGGGCAGGGTTTCAATCGAGATGACGGGAGTTAGCCCACACAGGCAGGCCGCCTTGTACGCAGAGAAGGCTTCACGTAGGCTTCCGAAGCCGCCTCGTCGTGTTGCTGCAGCCGTTCTCGGAGAGGCAGGGTTGCATACCAGATGTCGGGAGTCAGCCCACACAGGCAGGCCGCCTTGTTTTCAGAGAAGGCTTCACGTAGGCTTCCGAAGCCGCCTCGTCGTGTTGCTGCAGCCGTTCTCGGAGAGGCAGGGTTGCATACCAGATGTCGGGAGTCAGCCCACACAGGCAGGCCGCCTTGTACGCAGAGAAGGCTTCACGTAGGCTTCGAAGCCGCCTCGTCGTGTTGCTGCAGCCGTTCTCGGAGAGGCAGGGTTGCATACCAGATGTCGGGAGTCAGCCCACACAGGCAGGCCGCCTTGTTCTCAGAGAAGGCTTCACGTAGGCTTCGAAGCCGCCTCGTCGTGTTGCTGCAGCCGTTCTCGGAGAGGCAGGGTTGCATACCAGATGTCGGGAGTCAGCTCACACAGGCAGGCCGCCTTGTACGCAGAGAAGGCTTCACGTAGGCTTCCGAAGCCGCCTCGTCGTGTTGCTGCAGCCGTTCTCGGAGAGGCAGGGTTGCATACCAGATGTCGGGAGTCAGCTCACACAGGCAGGCCGCCTTGTTTTCAGAGAAGGCTTCACGTAGGCTTCCGAAGCCGCCTCGTCGTGTTGCTGCAGCCGTTCTCGGAGAGGCAGGGTTGCATACCAGATGTCGGGAGTCAGCTCACACAGGCAGGCCGCCTTGTACGCAGAGAAGGCTTCACGTAGGCTTCCGAAGCCGCCTCGTCGTGTTGCTGCAGCCGTTCTCGGAGAGGCAGGGTTGCATACCAGATGTCGGGAGTCAGCTCACACAGGCAGGCCGCCTTGTTTTCAGAGAAGGCTTCACGTAGGCTTCCGAAGCCGCCTCGTCGTGTTGCTGCAGCCGTTCTCGGAGAGGCAGGGTTGCATACCAGATGTCGGGAGTCAGCTCACACAGGCAGGCCGCCTTGTTTTCAGAGAAGGCTTCACGTAGGCTTCCGAAGCCGCCTCGTCGTGTTGCTGCAGCCGTTCTCGGAGAGGCAGGGTTGCATACCAGATGTCGGGAGTCAGCTCACACAGGCAGGCCGCCTTGTTTTCAGAGAAGGCTTCACGTAGGCTTCCGAAGCCGCCTCGTCGTGTTGCTGCAGCCGTTCTCGGAGAGGCAGGGTTGCATACCAGATGTCGGGAGTCAGCTCACACAGGCAGGCCGCCTTGTTTTCAGAGAAGGCTTCACGTAGGCTTCCGAAGCCGCCTCGTCGTGTTGCTGCAGCCGTTCTCGGAGAGGCAGGGTTGCATACCAGATGTCGGGAGTCAGCTCACACAGGCAGGCCGCCTTGTTTTCAGAGAAGGCTTCACGTAGGCTTCCGAAGCCGCCTCGTCGTGTTGCTGCAGCCGTTCTCGGAGAGGCAGGGTTGCATACCAGATGTCGGGAGTCAGCTCACACAGGCAGGCCGCCTTGTACGCAGAGAAGGCTTCACGTAGGCTTCCGAAGCCGCCTCGTCGTGTTGCTGCAGCCGTTCTCGGAGAGGCAGGGTTGCATACCAGATGTCGGGAGTCAGCTCACACAGGCAGGCCGCCTTGTTTTCAGAGAAGGCTTCACGTAGGCTTCCGAAGCCGCCTCGTCGTGTTGCTGCAGCCGTTCTCGGAGAGGCAGGGTTGCATACCAGATGTCGGGAGTCAGCTCACACAGGCAGGCCGCCTTGTTTGCAGAGAAGGCTTCACGTAGGCTTCCGAAGCCGCCTCGTCGTGTTGCTGCAGCCGTTCTCGGAGAGGCAGGGTTGCATACCAGATGTCGGGAGTCAGCTCACACAGGCAGGCCGCCTTGTTTTCAGAGAAGGCTTCACGTAGGCTTCCGAAGCCGCCTCGTCGTGTTGCTGCAGCCGTTCTCGGAGAGGCAGGGTTGCATACCAGATGTCGGGAGTCAGCTCACACAGGCAGGCCGCCTTGTACGCAGAGAAGGCTTCACGTAGGCTTCCGAAGCCGCCTCGTCGTGTTGCTGCAGCCGTTCTCGGAGAGGCAGGGTTGCATACCAGATGTCGGGAGTCAGCTCACACAGGCAGGCCGCCTTGTTTTCAGAGAAGGCTTCACGTAGGCTTCCGAAGCCGCCTCGTCGTGTTGCTGCAGCCGTTCTCGGAGAGGCAGGGTTGCATACCAGATGTCGGGAGTCAGCTCACACAGGCAGGCCGCCTTGTTTTCAGAGAAGGCTTCACGTAGGCTTCCGAAGCCGCCTCGTCGTGTTGCTGCAGCCGTTCTCGGAGAGGCAGGGTTGCATACCAGATGTCGGGAGTCAGCTCACACAGGCAGGCCGCCTTGTACGCAGAGAAGGCTTCACGTAGGCTTCCGAAGCCGCCTCGTCGTGTTGCTGCAGCCGTTCTCGGAGAGGCAGGGTTGCATACCAGATGTCGGGAGTCAGCTCACACAGGCAGGCCGCCTTGTACGCAGAGAAGGCTTCACGTAGGCTTCCGAAGCCGCCTCGTCGTGTTGCTGCAGCCGTTCTCGGAGAGGCAGGGTTGCATACCAGATGTCGGGAGTCAGCTCACACAGGCAGGCCGCCTTGTTTGCAGAGAAGGCTTCACGTAGGCTTCCGAAGCCGCCTCGTCGTGTTGCTGCAGCCGTTCTCGGAGAGGCAGGGTTGCATACCAGATGTCGGGAGTCAGCTCACACAGGCAGGCCGCCTTGTACGCAGAGAAGGCTTCACGTAGGCTTCCGAAGCCGCCTCGTCGTGTTGCTGCAGCCGTTCTCGGAGAGGCAGGGTTGCATACCAGATGTCGGGAGTCAGCTCACACAGGCAGGCCGCCTTGTTTGCAGAGAAGGCTTCACGTAGGCTTCCGAAGCCGCCTCGTCGTGTTGCTGCAGCCGTTCTCGGAGAGGCAGGGTTGCATACCAGATGTCGGGAGTCAGCTCACACAGGCAGGCCGCCTTGTACGCAGAGAAGGCTTCACGTAGGCTTCCGAAGCCGCCTCGTCGTGTTGCTGCAGCCGTTCTCGGAGAGGCAGGGTTGCATACCAGATGTCGGGAGTCAGCTCACACAGGCAGGCCGCCTTGTTTTCAGAGAAGGCTTCACGTAGGCTTCCGAAGCCGCCTCGTCGTGTTGCTGCAGCCGTTCTCGGAGAGGCAGGGTTGCATACCAGATGTCGGGAGTCAGCTCACACAGGCAGGCCGCCTTGTACGCAGAGAAGGCTTCACGTAGGCTTCCGAAGCCGCCTCGTCGTGTTGCTGCAGCCGTTCTCGGAGAGGCAGGGTTGCATACCAGATGTCGGGAGTCAGCTCACACAGGCAGGCCGCCTTGTTCGCAGAGAAGGCTTCACGTAGGCTTCCGAAGCCGCCTCGTCGTGTTGCTGCAGCCGTTCTCGGAGAGGCAGGGTTGCATACCAGATGTCGGGAGTCAGCTCACACAGGCAGGCCGCCTTGTACGCAGAGAAGGCTTCACGTAGGCTTCCGAAGCCGCCTCGTCGTGTTGCTGCAGCCGTTCTCGGAGAGGCAGGGTTGCATACCAGATGTCGGGAGTCAGCCCACACAGGCAGGCCGCCTTGTACGCAGAGAAGGCTTCACGTAGGCTTCCGAAGCCGCCTCGTCGTGTTGCTGCAGCCGTTCTCGGAGAGGCAGGGTTGCATACCAGATGTCGGGAGTCAGCTCACACAGGCAGGCCGCCTTGTACGCAGAGAAGGCTTCACGTAGGCTTCCGAAGCCGCCTCGTCGTGTTGCTGCAGCCGTTCTCGGAGAGGCAGGGTTGCATACCAGATGTCGGGAGTCAGCTCACACAGGCAGGCCGCCTTGTACGCAGAGAAGGCTTCACGTAGGCTTCCGAAGCCGCCTCGTCGTGTTGCTGCAGCCGTTCTCGGAGAGGCAGGGTTGCATACCAGATGTCGGGAGTCAGCTCACACAGGCAGGCCGCCTTGTACGCAGAGAAGGCTTCACGTAGGCTTCCGAAGCCGCCTCGTCGTGTTGCTGCAGCCGTTCTCGGAGAGGCAGGGTTGCATACCAGATGTCGGGAGTCAGCTCACACAGGCAGGCCGCCTTGTTTGCAGAGAAGGCTTCACGTAGGCTTCCGAAGCCGCCTCGTCGTGTTGCTGCAGCCGTTCTCGGAGAGGCAGGGTTGCATACCAGATGTCGGGAGTCAGCTCACACAGGCAGGCCGCCTTGTACGCAGAGAAGGCTTCACGTAGGCTTCCGAAGCCGCCTCGTCGTGTTGCTGCAGCCGTTCTCGGAGAGGCAGGGTTGCATACCAGATGTCGGGAGTCAGCCCACACAGGCAGGCCGCCTTGTACGCAGAGAAGGCTTCACGTAGGCTTCCGAAGCCGCCTCGTCGTGTTGCTGCAGCCGTTCTCGGAGAGGCAGGGTTGCATACCAGATGTCGGGAGTCAGCTCACACAGGCAGGCCGCCTTGTTTGCAGAGAAGGCTTCACGTAGGCTTCCGAAGCCGCCTCGTCGTGTTGCTGCAGCCGTTCTCGGAGAGGCAGGGTTGCATACCAGATGTCGGGAGTCAGCTCACACAGGCAGGCCGCCTTGTACGCAGAGAAGGCTTCACGTAGGCTTCCGAAGCCGCCTCGTCGTGTTGCTGCAGCCGTTCTCGGAGAGGCAGGGTTGCATACCAGATGTCGGAAGTCAGCTCACACAGGCAGGCCGCCTTGTATTCAGAGAAGGCTTCACGTAGGCTTCCGAAGCCGCCTCGTCGTGTTGCTGCAGCCGTTCTCGGAGAGGCAGGGTTGCATACCAGATGTCGGGAGTCAGCTCACACAGGCAGGCCGCCTTGTTTTCAGAGAAGGCTTCACGTAGGCTTCCGAAGCCGCCTCGTCGTGTTGCTGCAGCCGTTCTCGGAGAGGCAGGGTTGCATACCAGATGTCGGGAGTCAGCTCACACAGGCAGGCCGCCTTGTACGCAGAGAAGGCTTCACGTAGGCTTCCGAAGCCGCCTCGTCGTGTTGCTGCAGCCGTTCTCGGAGAGGCAGGGTTGCATACCAGATGTCGGGAGTCAGCTCACACAGGCAGGCCGCCTTGTACGCAGAGAAGGCTTCACGTAGGCTTCCGAAGCCGCCTCGTCGTGTTGCTGCAGCCGTTCTCGGAGAGGCAGGGTTGCATACCAGATGTCGGGAGTCAGCTCACACAGGCAGGCCGCCTTGTACGCAGAGAAGGCTTCACGTAGGCTTCCGAAGCCGCCTCGTCGTGTTGCTGCAGCCGTTCTCGGAGAGGCAGGGTTGCATACCAGATGTCGGGAGTCAGCTCACACAGGCAGGCCGCCTTGTACGCAGAGAAGGCTTCACGTAGGCTTCCGAAGCCGCCTCGTCGTGTTGCTGCAGCCGTTCTCGGAGAGGCAGGGTTGCATACCAGATGTCGGGAGTCAGCTCACACAGGCAGGCCGCCTTGTACGCAGAGAAGGCTTCACGTAGGCTTCGAAGCCGCCTCGTCGTGTTGCTGCAGCCGTTCTCGGAGAGGCAGGGTTGCATACCAGATGTCGGGAGTCAGCTCACACAGGCAGGCCGCCTTGTACGCAGAGAAGGCTTCACGTAGGCTTCCGAAGCCGCCTCGTCGTGTTGCTGCAGCCGTTCTCGGAGAGGCAGGGTTGCATACCAGATGTCGGGAGTCAGCTCACACAGGCAGGCCGCCTTGTATTCAGCAGAAGGCTTCACGTAGGCTTCCGAAGCCGCCTCGTCGTGTTGCTGCAGCCGTTCTCGGAGAGGCAGGGTTGCATACCAGATGTCGGGAGTCAGCTCACACAGGCAGGCCGCCTTGTACGCAGAGAAGGCTTCACGTAGGCTTCCGAAGCCGCCTCGTCGTGTTGCTGCAGCCGTTCTCGGAGAGGCAGGGTTGCATACCAGATGTCGGGAGTCAGCTCACACAGGCAGGCCGCCTTGTACGCAGAGAAGGCTTCACGTAGGCTTCCGAAGCCGCCTCGTCGTGTTGCTGCAGCCGTTCTCGGAGAGGCAGGGTTGCATACCAGATGTCGGGAGTCAGCTCACACAGGCAGGCCGCCTTGTACGCAGAGAAGGCTTCACGTAGGCTTCCGAAGCCGCCTCGTCGTGTTGCTGCAGCCGTTCTCGGAGAGGCAGGGTTGCATACCAGATGTCGGGAGTCAGCTCACACAGGCAGGCCGCCTTGTACGCAGAGAAGGCTTCACGTAGGCTTCCGAAGCCGCCTCGTCGTGTTGCTGCAGCCGTTCTCGGAGAGGCAGGGTTGCATACCAGATGTCGGGAGTCAGCTCACACAGGCAGGCCGCCTTGTACGCAGAGAAGGCTTCACGTAGGCTTCCGAAGCCGCCTCGTCGTGTTGCTGCAGCCGTTCTCGGAGAGGCAGGGTTGCATACCAGATGTCGGGAGTCAGCTCACACAGGCAGGCCGCCTTGTATTCAGAGAAGGCTTCACGTAGGCTTCCGAAGCCGCCTCGTCGTGTTGCTGCAGCCGTTCTCGGAGAGGCAGGGTTGCATACCAGATGTCGGGAGTCAGCCCACACAGGCAGGCCGCCTTGTACGCAGAGAAGGCTTCACGTAGGCTTCCGAAGCCGCCTCGTCGTGTTGCTGCAGCCGTTCTCGGAGAGGCAGGGTTGCATACCAGATGTCGGGAGTCAGCCCACACAGGCAGGCCGCCTTGTATGCAGAGAAGGCTTCACGTAGGCTTCCGAAGCCGCCTCGTCGTGTTGCTGCAGCCGTTCTCGGAGAGGCAGGGTTGCATACCAGATGTCGGGAGTCAGCTCACACAGGCAGGCCGCCTTGTACGCAGAGAAGGCTTCACGTAGGCTTCCGAAGCCGCCTCGTCGTGTTGCTGCAGCCGTTCTCGGAGAGGCAGGGTTGCATACCAGATGTCGGGAGTCAGCTCACACAGGCAGGCCGCCTTGTACGCAGAGAAGGCTTCACGTAGGCTTCCGAAGCCGCCTCGTCGTGTTGCTGCAGCCGTTCTCGGAGAGGCAGGGTTGCATACCAGATGTCGGGAGTCAGCCCACACAGGCAGGCCGCCTTGTACGCAGAGAAGGCTTCACGTAGGCTTCCGAAGCCGCCTCGTCGTGTTGCTGCAGCCGTTCTCGGAGAGGCAGGGTTGCATACCAGATGTCGGGAGTCAGCTCACACAGGCAGGCCGCCTTGTATGCAGAGAAGGCTTCACGTAGGCTTCCGAAGCCGCCTCGTCGTGTTGCTGCAGCCGTTCTCGGAGAGGCAGGGTTGCATACCAGATGTCGGGAGTCAGCCCACACAGGCAGGCCGCCTTGTACGCAGAGAAGGCTTCACGTAGGCTTCCGAAGCCGCCTCGTCGTGTTGCTGCAGCCGTTCTCGGAGAGGCAGGGTTGCATACCAGATGTCGGGAGTCAGCTCACACAGGCAGGCCGCCTTGTACGCAGAGAAGGCTTCACGTAGGCTTCCGAAGCCGCCTCGTCGTGTTGCTGCAGCCGTTCTCGGAGAGGCAGGGTTGCATACCAGATGTCGGGAGTCAGCCCACACAGGCAGGCCGCCTTGTACGCAGAGAAGGCTTCACGTAGGCTTCCGAAGCCGCCTCGTCGTGTTGCTGCAGCCGTTCTCGGAGAGGCAGGGTTGCATACCAGATGTCGGGAGTCAGCTCACACAGGCAGGCCGCCTTGTACGCAGAGAAGGCTTCACGTAGGCTTCCGAAGCCGCCTCGTCGTGTTGCTGCAGCCGTTCTCGGAGAGGCAGTGTTGCATACCAGATGTCGGGAGTCAGCCCACACAGGCAGGCCGCCTTGTATGCAGAGAAGGCTTCACGTAGGCTTCCGAAGCCGCCTCGTCGTGTTGCTGCAGCCGTTCTCGGAGAGGCAGGGTTGCATACCAGATGTCGGGAGTCAGCCCACACAGGCAGGCCGCCTTGTACGCAGAGAAGGCTTCACGTAGGCTTCCGAAGCCGCCTCGTCGTGTTGCTGCAGCCGTTCTCGGAGAGGCAGGGTTGCATACCAGATGTCGGGAGTCAGCCCACACAGGCAGGCCGCCTTGTACGCAGAGAAGGCTTCACGTAGGCTTCCGAAGCCGCCTCGTCGTGTTGCTGCAGCCGTTCTCGGAGAGGCAGGGTTGCATACCAGATGTCGGGAGTCAGCCCACACAGGCAGGCCGCCTTGTACGCAGAGAAGGCTTCACGTAGGCTTCCGAAGCCGCCTCGTCGTGTTGCTGCAGCCGTTCTCGGAGAGGCAGGGTTGCATACCAGATGTCGGGAGTCAGCCCACACAGGCAGGCCGCCTTGTACGCAGAGAAGGCTTCACGTAGGCTTCCGAAGCCGCCTCGTCGTGTTGCTGCAGCCGTTCTCGGAGAGGCAGGGTTGCATACCAGATGTCGGGAGTCAGCCCACACAGGCAGGCCGCCTTGTACGCAGAGAAGGCTTCACGTAGGCTTCCGAAGCCGCCTCGTCGTGTTGCTGCAGCCGTTCTCGGAGAGGCAGGGTTGCATACCAGATGTCGGGAGTCAGCCCACACAGGCAGGCCGCCTTGTACGCAGAGAAGGCTTCACGTAGGCTTCCGAAGCCGCCTCGTCGTGTTGCTGCAGCCGTTCTCGGAGAGGCAGTGTTGCATACCAGATGTCGGGAGTCAGCCCACACAGGCAGGCCGCCTTGTACGCAGAGAAGGCTTCACGTAGGCTTCCGAAGCCGCCTCGTCGTGTTGCTGCAGCCGTTCTCGGAGAGGCAGTGTTGCATACCAGATGTCGGGAGTCAGCCCACACAGGCAGGCCGCCTTGTACGCAGAGAAGGCTTCACGTAGGCTTCCGAAGCCGCCTCGTCGTGTTGCTGCAGCCGTTCTCGGAGAGGCAGTGTTGCATACCAGATGTCGGGAGTCAGCCCACACAGGCAGGCCGCCTTGTTCGCAGAGAAGGCTTCACGTAGGCTTCCGAAGCCGCCTCGTCGTGTTGCTGCAGCCGTTCTCGGAGAGGCAGTGTTGCATACCAGATGTCGGGAGTCAGCCCACACAGGCAGGCCGCCTTGTACGCAGAGAAGGCTTCACGTAGGCTTCCGAAGCCGCCTCGTCGTGTTGCTGCAGCCGTTCTCGGAGAGGCAGTGTTGCATACCAGATGTCGGGAGTCAGCCCACACAGGCAGGCTGCCTTGTACGCAGAGAAGGCTTCACGTAGGCTTCCGAAGCCGCCTCGTCGTGTTGCTGCAGCCGTTCTCGGAGAGGCAGTGTTGCATACCAGATGTCGGGAGTCAGCCCACACAGGCAGGCCGCCTTGTATTCAGAGAAGGCTTCACGTAGGCTTCCGAAGCCGCCTCGTCGTGTTGCTGCAGCCGTTCTCGGAGAGGCAGGGTTGCATACCAGATGTCGGGAGTCAGCCCACACAGGCAGGCCGCCTTGTACGCAGAGAAGGCTTCACGTAGGCTTCCGAAGCCGCCTCGTCGTGTTGCTGCAGCCGTTCTCGGAGAGGCAGGGTTGCATACCAGATGTCGGGAGTCAGCCCACACAGGCAGGCCGCCTTGTACGCAGAGAAGGCTTCACGTAGGCTTCCGAAGCCGCCTCGTCGTGTTGCTGCAGCCGTTCTCGGAGAGGCAGTGTTGCATACCAGATGTCGGGAGTCAGCCCACACAGGCAGGCCGCCTTGTATTCACAGAAGGCTTCACGTAGGCTTCCGAAGCCGCCTCGTCGTGTTGCTGCAGCCGTTCTCGGAGAGGCAGTGTTGCATACCAGATGTCGGGAGTCAGCCCACACAGGCAGGCTGCCTTGTACGCAGAGAAGGCTTCACGTAGGCTTCCGAAGCCGCCTCGTCGTGTTGCTGCAGCCGTTCTCGGAGAGGCAGGGTTGCATACCAGATGTCGGGAGTCAGCCCACACAGGCAGGCTGCCTTGTACGCAGAGAAGGCTTCACGTAGGCTTCCGAAGCCGCCTCGTCGTGTTGCTGCAGCCGTTCTCGGAGAGGCAGTGTTGCATACCAGATGTCGGGAGTCAGCCCACACAGGCAGGCTGCCTTGTACGCAGAGAAGGCTTCACGTAGGCTTCCGAAGCCGCCTCGTCGTGTTGCTGCAGCCGTTCTCGGAGAGGCAGTGTTGCATACCAGATGTCGGGAGTCAGCCCACACAGGCAGGCCGCCTTGTATGCAGAGAAGGCTTCACGTAGGCTTCCGAAGCCGCCTCGTCGTGTTGCTGCAGCCGTTCTCGGAGAGGCAGTGTTGCATACCAGATGTCGGGAGTCAGCCCACACAGGCAGGCTGCCTTGTACGCAGAGAAGGCTTCACGTAGGCTTCCGAAGCCGCCTCGTCGTGTTGCTGCAGCCGTTCTCGGAGAGGCAGGGTTGCATACCAGATGTCGGGAGTCAGCCCACACAGGCAGGCCGCCTTGTTTTCAGAGAAGGCTTCACGTAGGCTTCCGAAGCCGCCTCGTCGTGTTGCTGCAGCCGTTCTCGGAGAGGCAGTGTTGCATACCAGATGTCGGGAGTCAGCCCACACAGGCAGGCTGCCTTGTACGCAGAGAAGGCTTCACGTAGGCTTCCGAAGCCGCCTCGTCGTGTTGCTGCAGCCGTTCTCGGAGAGGCAGGGTTGCATACCAGATGTCGGGAGTCAGCCCACACAGGCAGGCCGCCTTGTTTTCATAGAAGGCTTCACGTAGGTTTCCAAAGCCGCCTCGTCGTGTTGCTGCAGCCGTTCTCGGAGAGGCAGTGTTGCATACCAGATGTCGGGAGTCAGCCCACACAGGCAGGCTGCCTTGTACGCAGAGAAGGCTTCACGTAGGCTTCCGAAGCCGCCTCGTCGTGTTGCTGCAGCCGTTCTCGGAGAGGCAGGGTTGCATACCAGATGTCGGGAGTCAGCCCACACAGGCAGGCTGCCTTGTCCCATACAAAAATGTCTTATGGTCGGCTATAGAAAATTCTTTGTATGGTCGGCTTTAGCTATTTGGCCCAATTAGCTAAAGAATTTTCTATGGCTGTCTTTAGCATTTCTTATGGTCGCCTTTAGCTTTGTCTATGGCCCTATCGCTGTCCAGCCATAGCGCATCTTTAGCTTGTCTAATGGTTGGCTAAAGACTTCTCTATGGCTTACCCTATGGCTCTCTTTAGCCAGCAAACTCTAAAAAAACATTGTACTTCAAGTCGTGTGAACACCTAGCATTGCAGATAATACGTACATGTCGGAACACACAGAATACACAGAACACAAACAGAACACTACCCCACACAACAGCAACAACGCCGCGACACCGGACCCCTCTCTTCATGTGCTACGTTCGCGCTAGCTTTATATATGGCAGTCTAATTTTTGAATCCGACTTTTTCGGTGACCCATTATTTGTCGCAAAAACACTTAGAAGGCGGAGCGAATATTTCTCGTACTTAATACATTATTTGAATTGTCTCTTGGAATATCCCCCATCTCTTAATTCAACACCCTAGAAAAAAGCAAATGTAGATCATTAGGCTAATTAAATAAAATTTATTGTCTTTTTAATAAGTTTGATGAATTATGTTGACAAGGCAGTGATGACATGCAGTACACTGGTGCTGAAGATTGCAGTAAAGCTATTGCTTGATTGCAGTGTTCGGCGCCAGTGTAATTTATTTTCACTTTTGGGGGTAATAATTAATTTTAATTGTTGCACAAGTATTTTAATGAATTTTTCAAACAAACAATATTACTGGTTTTCACGACTCGTTGCAACAGCAGAGACATATCTTGGATCATGGTTTGTCACCGGCGTTACAGAAATTTAGTATTGATTTAAATTTCTAACCTGGAGTGTTTTCACTAAAACAGTAAGCGCCGGTAGTGATTTTCTATAGGCGTGGAAAGAAACTTTATTGGTTCTTAGTCTTTAGACTTGGGGCCATAAATTTTTCTATAGACGGGTAAAGACAATTTATTGGTTTCCTGTCTTTAAACTCGGAGCCAAGAATTTTCTATAGGCGGGTAAAGAACAGTTATTGGTTCGCTGTCTTTAGACTTTGGGCAATGTAATTTTCTAGTAGGCGTCTAAAGCAATTTTATTGGTTCCCAGTCTTTAGACATAGGGCCATAAAATTTTCTATAGACGTTTAAAGAAAAATTATTGTTTCCCAGTCTTTAGGCTTGTGGCCTAAAATTTTCCTATAGGCGGGTAAAGAAAATTGAATGGTTCCCAGTCTTTAGACACAGGGCCATAGATTTTTCTATAGCTGGCTGTAGCTGTCTTTATGGATTTCTATGGCCGACCATAGAGGGCCATAGGGGGTGATAGCCTGCCATAAAATTTTCCATAGACGACTATAGACCATTTTTGTATGGGGTACGCAGAGAAGGCTTCACGTAGGCTTCCGAAGCCGCCTCGTCGTGTTGCTGCAGCCGTCCTCGGAGAGGCAGGGTTGCATACAAGATGTCGGAGTCAGCCCACGCAGGCAGGCTGCCTTGTACGCAGAGAAGGCTTCACGTAGGCTTCCGAAGCCGCCTCGTCGTGTTGCTGCAGCCGTTCTCGGAGAGGCAGTGTTGCATACCAGATGTCGGGAGTCAGCCCACACAGGCAGGCCGCCTTGTTTTCATAGAAGGCTCCACGTAGGTTTCCAAAGCAGCCTCGTCGTGTTGCTGCAGCCGTTCTCAGACGAGACAGTGTTGCATACCAGATGTCGGGAGTCAGCCCACACAGGCAGGCTGCCTTGTACGCAGAGAATGCTTCACTTAGGCTTCGAAGCCGCCTCGTCGTATTGCTGCAGCCGTTCTTGGAGAGGCAGGGTTGCATACCAGATGTCGGGAGTCAGCCCACGTAGGCAGGCCGCCTTGCTTTCATAGAAGGCTTCACGTAGGCTTCCAAAGCCGCCTCGTCGTGTTGCTGCAGCCGTTCTCGGAGAGGCAGTGTTGCATACCAGATGTCGAGAGTCAGCCCACACAGGCAGGCCGCCTTGTTTTCATAGAAGGCTCCACATAAGTTTCCAAAGCAGCCTCGTCGTGTTGCTGCAGCCGTTCTCGGACAGGCAGTGTTGCATACCAGATGTCGGGAGTCAGCCCACACGGGCAGGCTGCCTTGTACGCATGAGAAGGCATCAGGTAGGCTTCGAAGCCGCCTCGTCGTGTTGCTGCAGCCGTTCTCGGAGAGACAGGGTTGCATTCCAGATGTCGGGAGTCAGCCCACAGAGGAAGGGCTGCCTTGTACGCAGAGAAGGCTTCACGTAGGCTTCCGAAGCCGCCTCGTCGTGTTGCTGCAACCGTTCTCGGAGAGGCAGGGTTGCATACCAGATGTCGGGAGTCAGCCCACGCAGGCAGGCTGCCTTGTACGCAGAGAAGGCTTCACGTAGGCTTCCGAAGCCGCCTCGTCGTGTTGCTGCAGCCGTTCTCGTAGAGGCAGTGTTGCATACCAGATGCCGGGAGTCAGCCCACACAGGCAGGCTGCCTTGTACGCAGAGAAGGCTTCGCGTGGGCCTCCAGCAGTTCCCGGAGAGCACCATTGAAGAAACACTTTGCCACACTGCTTACATATTAAGTGGCTCCACTCCTGGAATGTATGGCTGGCCTGATCCAGAGACAACTTCATCGCAGCTTTCGTCTTCATGGGAAACGTCGCTGTCATTTCCGGCATTGATTTCGATGATGATTGGTGCAATCTCTCTGTCTGACAGGCTGTCATTCTCAAAGAACTGCCTTTCCATCTTCTTCACATGCTGTACAGCAGCGGTCCAGGTGTCTTTCGTGACATTCTCGATTGCCTGCTCGAGAAGAACCTTCACATCTTTTAGTTTGAAAGACGAGTTGCTTCGTGCAACCTCATTCTTCACTTGCCCCCAGATAAGCTCAATGGGATTCAGCTCACAATGATAAGGGGCAGCCTAAGAACCGTG
>JAZHYW010035472.1:0-37112 GCA_037355805.1 Ixodes ricinus
ACAACGAACTTACAATTTGCAGAACACAGCGTGTATTGCCGCGAGGTATTGAGATTTCACGACATATCGTGTTTCTGGATGTGTACCTTACTCTGAAGTCACCTTTTGTCCGCCTTGTGCTTGGAAGTTGACGTGACGCAGGACGGGGTCAGCGTCGTCGCGATAGGCTACGCTGAAGTCCGCAAAGGCGAGGTCGCCCCGAGAGGGCCATTCGACCGCGGGCGCCATCTCCGGATTTCTCCAGGGTGCCTGAATTCAAATCCGCGTACACTTTCTAAGTTCCTAGTAAAAAAATATGGCATTGAGCAAGCTCTAGTCCTACGACGGATTGCGGAGCATAACGGCCTTCGAAGCATGCTACAAGCACGCTACAATCACGCACTCATGCTTTTTGGGCCCGTCGTACCCACCGTAAAATACCGAGCAAGCGCCCACTCGAAATTTGAAGATAGTCGCGAAAAAATAGGGGATGAACGCATGTGAGGTCATCAAATTTACATATATATCTACTGCGCATATTTTTTCGTATGTTTCAGATTTTTGGGGTGGGCGCTTAGTGCGGAATGGGCGGATGCACGGTATTCTACGGTAGATCTTTTGCCGCGTGATTGCGCTCCCGCTCATACCCACGTGTAGAGAGTGAGGTCAGGTGATGAAGAAAAGAGGCGATTGATCGGTCCGGAATGCGCGTAGCTCGCACCGCGCTCCAAAGTGTAGAAGGGCCTCGTCCCACCGGGCAGACAAGCGACAAACACTGCAGGCAGACGCATCGCACGCACCTTGTTGACGGTTCTTATTTTAAGTCTACATGTTGCCGACTGGCCTCAAAAGAACATGTTTATGGACAAGAGATACTCCGTCAAAAGACAATTCCAGGTTCCTCGCTGTATAATGCATGTGAACGGCAGTAACATCCGAGGCGCTGCCGACTCTGGAGCACACAGACTACACACAATCGCGCTGCTTACCAACCGGAACGTCAGGTGGCGTTGCAATGTCACGTGACGTCCCAGTGTCACGTGGCGTTTGGTGGAGAAGTTTTATCTGCTATATTTAGCGGAAAAGTGTTCCAGCCACGACGATGGTACAGGAATCACACCTAAACAAGCTGCTTTCCTTGTCTTCAGACGGTATTTGGCGTTTTTCGCGCTTGTGGAAGTATGGCAACACCGTTAAATGCTCCACAACTAAAATCGCGCATCTGTGCTCTAGCCTAAAAAGACTAATGGCGGTGAAGCTAATTAACCTCGTGACCATTTCGCATCACGCGATAAAAACTCAGTCACATACTTAAAACTTCCTTTTTCAAGGCGACCAATTAAACGTTTAGTTTCCCACCCCAAAAGAGTTTTGCCCGTACAAGTGAATGAACGAGTCGTGGCCCATTGCATGAATTGACATTACATTTACACAGTGTTATACGAAACGACGTACCGGTGGAACGGGAACTTGTTACAGTTTTAAGGGAACGCAGGAGGGACGGCGTTGCTTTAATATGTTTGTCCATTTATCTACAATTTTTCGCATTTAGTAGGCGTTTATGCATTTTAATGTGTATTATTTCAACCCCAGACTTCAAGGAACAAACAAGGGTCGAAAATATAGTAAAACAAATAACTGGAACAAATGTGATTGTGACTACTCGACATGTAGTTCTATGTAGATATTTTCGCTCACTCGCTTCATGTTCTGTACGGATTATTCAACACAACGCAAATGCAAACATAACGTTAAGATAACGACACGTTTCAATCTTATAAAAAATTAAAGGGAACGCGTTTTTCTCGAACCATTGGAACAGGAACTCGTTCTGATATTGAGAAGGAGTGAGGAACAAGCTTTCGGTTCCCGTTTTGCAGGAACGTGCACAACACTGCGTTTACCTTCAACTCCAAAACTACACTCAGTTTCCGTTTCAGTGTAGAGCGATGTCCGCGCACCACACGTGCTTGCCGAGCACACGCATTCGTGCGGTGGAAACGTAGTTAAGGGCAACATGCTTGCACTTAACCTCGTCCTTGCCATCTGTTTCAGACCTTCACCAACCGGACCGCGGAGGAGCCAAGAACCCCTAAATAGCCTACTACGCTTCAGAGTAACGACGCTTGAACCATCTTGGTGCTTTAAATCATAGTTGCCAGCTCTCTGAAGCTTTATTTGAAATGGCAGGAAACACTTCTCTGTTCTCCAGAGATGCCAAAACAGTTCGCGACAGAGGAAGACAGTATTTCCAGAACTTTCTGGCACCGCATTCAAAGCTCGGGAACTCGCATTCTCAAATGATAACTGTCGCCAATTGCGCCCACTCCTGTACTAAGCACCAAACTTACGGCACCTACGAGGAAATTGGGGCATGGATTAGCATTTGGTCTCTAAACAAAGAATTACTTCGTCGCTCTAGAGCAACCTTTACCAATGAACGCTTCGTAAATCTCTCTTGCATCGCCTGCCACGATATATACGCAGCAAACAGCGGTGTATCGGTGCTTTTTTTTCCACCGCTCTAAACGCAGTCAACACAACTGACTCAAAACCAAAGAGTAGATTAGAAACACATGGTGAAAAAGTGGTGCAAAGGGAAGCAAAAAATACCTCTTCCGGCAGGTCGAAGTAGTCCACAACCCTCTCGACTGCCACCATGCTCGCTTCCAGCATAACGAGCATCACAACTGCGAATGACACGTCCAGAGCCATCTGCGGGGTAATAGTAATATTGTGACAGGGCTCAGCGTGCGCGGTGATAGCAGCCGCAGGAAATCTATTCGGGAATGTGCTTTATCGTCATGCAGAATTATCAAGCCCAAATTGTTTTCTCTTCTGAAGGTATGGTTATGGTTATGCACAAATGTTCCAAAAGCCGGGAACGTCTACCTATAAATCGTTGGTATTGTTATGAAAGTCGGAGGTATTTTGCTTTAGAGCGCAGCTTTTAGGCGCCCGTTTCCGGCTTGAGCGGCGTCGCCGTCGCCGTCGCCGTTGGCGTAACCGCGCGGTGCATTATGGGTAAATGTTTCTGAAGGGACCCGAGGTCCTCCGAAGACACCCGACGTCGTCCCGAAGGAACCCGAAGTCCTTCGGGAGGACCTCGGGTCCCTTCGGCACGACCTCGGAGGACCTCGGGTTTCTTCGTGAGGACCTCGGAGGACCTCGGTTCCTTTGGAGGACCTCGGGAGGACCTCGGGTCCTTTCGGAGGACCTCGGGAGGACCTCGGGTTCCTTCGGGAGTTGCATGCAACGTGTTGCATGCAACCTGGCATGCAACCTGGTGCACGCAAGGCATGCAACTGGCATGCAACAAGTTGTATGCCAACCTGCTGCATGCAATCCAGGTTGCATGCAGCCTAGTGACGTCATCGGCATCCGCATCGTCATCGTCTCATTACTGATGACGTCATGACGTCATCGGCATCCGCATTGTATCAAGCCATCATCACACGATGGCCTCATCAATGATGTCACTGATGACGTCATCGGCATCCGCATCGTCATCATCATCGATAGATGCAGTGTCATCAGTGACGTCACTGATGACGTCATTGGCATCCGGATCGTCATCATCACTGATGACGTCATCAGTGACGTCACCGATGACGTCATTGGTTGGTCATCGTCAAGGTCACGTGACCCCCTTCGCTCGTACCCTTCCTCCTCCTCCTCAAGAGCTGCGCTCTAATTCGGCGTTACAGGGAGTTGTAAACGGCTTTCATTTTTAATTATGGGTTGAGGAACATTTTATAGCAAGTTTTATTACAGCGAAGCTGTTATACGCTCGGTCTGGGAAAAATGCGTCCTCACATCTCACAGAAAACTCCACTGGTCGTGGCAAGTATGAATAAATAAAAACAAAGAGGGGTCAAGTATGAATAAATAAAAACAAAAAAGAGGGGGCAACCATTGTGAGTCAGCCTTTCTTGGCATTATTATTTCTTAGAATGGATGTTAGGCGAGTTGGATATTCATATTGTAGGAGAAGCGCAGAAGTAAACTCACTCACACAGAAATTGCAGGCACATCAAAAAACGGTCACTCAAGTCGTGCTGACTTACAACTCAAATTGTATTTTTCGCCCTTCATCTTCTTCTTTTACCTGTATTAATTTGTCTCACTTCGTTCTTTGTAGCCAACACGAGCAGCAATCTCTATCGCACATCACCTTCGAGAGTCAAGAAATAACAATTATTTTTCAGTAAGCGTTATGGAGGGACTACCAACACAAGTGTCACTCTTTTATGATGTTAGCTGCCTCATACTCACGTGTTAATTGGTGATGGTTCTTTCCAATTACGGCGCTATCTTTAAGTCCGGCAGTGCACCCACAGTCACGGCAGTGGATGCCCAAAAGTCCTGAGTTCGCTAATCGGACGTCGTTGTTATGTTCTTCATATCTAATCAACTTGCCATCTTCCAGTTTGTCCTATGTACTGTTTGCCGCATGAACGAGGAAAGGAGTAATCACTCCTTTCTGATCAAAGGTATGTGGGGTTTTATGCTTAGTGTGCCGGTATTGGTTTGTATGCCGTTAACTTTTATTAGTCTGAGAGTTTCGATGGGGCGGAAAAGACTCGAAGAGGTACCCAATTTTCTAAGGTTACAGAGATTGATGACTAATAATCTTTTGTTGCCTGACGTACCCGAGGATGTCCTTCAATTCAGGCCTATGAGCTGGCACGAGTTAGATTTAGGTGATATTCGCACTTGGTATCCTAGATAGCTTGTCTCAGAAGCAAGAAATTCGAATGCTGGCAGGACTTGAAATAGAGTTTTAAGCACTGATTGACACTCTATTTTCAAATCCCGCCAGCATTCAGGCCTAGCAAGCTTCACAGGTGACAAGTATCTAGGATACTAAGTGCGGGATATCCTTCACATCTAATAACTTCGGTCGCCGAAAGCCTCCTTAAAACAGATTAAAAAAGGACAACTCACATCCCGGAAGCCACGCGTCAGATACGTTGTAACCAAATACCGGTAGTCATCCCCTATATTCATAACATCTCTCATAACCTTAAGAAAATTGGGAATCGCGCAAATATTGATGCAGTCTTTTCCTCCCCCTTCAAGCTCTCAGGCCTATGTAAAAAAGTTAACGCCATACAAAAAACCAATACCGGCTGCACTAAAAAGCATAAAACCCCATACATACCTTGTCAGAAGGAGTGATTTATTCCTTTCCTCTTCATGCGCAAACAGTACATAGGACAAACTGGAAGATGCATAAATGATAGATTAAGGGAACATAACAACAACATCTCGATTAGCAAACTAAGGACTTTTGGGCATCCACTGCCGTGACTGTGGGTGCACTGCGGACTTTAAAAATAGCGCCGTAATTGGAAAGAACCATCACCAATTAACACGTGAGATAATAGAGGCAGCTAACATCATAAAAAAGAGTGACGTGCATGTGTTAGTAGTCCCTCCATAATGCTTACTGAAAAAGAATTGTTATTTCTTGACTCCGAAGGTGATGTGCGACAGAGATTGCTGTTTGTGTTGTACAAAAGAGAACAAAGGGAGACAAATTAATACGGGTAAAAAGGAAAGAGAAAGAAGGCGAAAAATACAATTTGAGTTGTAAGTCAGCGACTTGAGTGACCGTCTTTTTTGGTGTGCCTGGTACTTGTGTGAGTGAGTTTACTTCTACGCTTCTCCTACACAGGTATTATTATACTCTTCGTCTCACCGGCATGGACTTTCAACTGTGAAGGTCGAGTTAGCGCGAGCGGCCATCTTGATCGTCTTGACTAGAGCGACTTGCTGCAATGAGCGCCGCAGCCGGCGCGGCTTCATTTAGCGACTGGCTCGCGCTTTCTTTAGCACGCGCGGATAACAATAGTCCATACTAAGGTGAGAGACGATGTATATTGTGTGAAGTCCGATCTTGTTATCATTTCGTAGGATCGTCCTCAGTGATCGTCCTCGAGGTCGTCCGTAGAGGGTCGTCCTAGAGGGTCGTCCTCGGGGTCGTCCGAGGAGGTCGTCCTCATGGCGTCGTCCAAGGGGCGGTTCGCAAGGCGTCGTCCTCAGAAGTGGTCCCCGGAGGTTGTCCTAGACGTTGTCCCTCGAGGTCGTCCTAGAAGTTGTCCCCCGAGGTCGCCCTAGAAGTCGTCCTGAGGTCGTCCGAGAGGTTGTCCTGCTGAGCGTCGCCCTCGAGGTCGTCCTAGAAGTTGTCCTTGAGGCCGTCCCTAGACATCGTCCTTGAGGTCTGTCCTAAAAGCGTCGTCCTCGAGGTCGTCCTTGAGGTCGTCCGAGAAGTTGTCCTAGGCATCCGAGAGGTCGTCCTAGGCGTCGTCCTTGAGGTCGTCCTAGACGTCGTCCTCGAGGTTGTCCTAGAAGTCGTCCTTGAGGTTGTCCTCGAGGTCATCCTAGGAGTCGTCCTCGAGGTCGTTCCTCGAGGTCGTCCTTGAGGTCGTCCTAGACGTCGTCCTCTAGGCATCGTCCTAGACGCCGTAGAGATAACAGCTTCGCTGGTCCTCCATCTTCACGCGACGTGGAAGGGCACTACAAGGGCTTTTTTTCGTCTTAAGGGCTGTTTACCCACACACCAAAGCTCACTGACTCGGCGCCCTAGACGAAGTGTTGAATTTTTAGCTTTATCAGCACTCTATCGGCAGTCCATGTAAACCCCTTGCTTGGTTACACACCAGTGATGTGATTGCTGCGCCAATTGCGCCAAACTGCGCCAAGGGGCTAACCCTGATACATCCTGCTACATTTTGCCGAAATATGGGTAATCTGCGCCAAGCCTGCGCCAAAGGACCAATTTTGGTCGCCTTTCAAAACCGAAACTAAACTGAGTACCGTAATTGAGCACGTGAGCGTGGCGCAAGCGGCCGCCCGACACAAAGTACCCTGCATCAATCGTCCATCTGGTCTTGCATGGTTTTTCCCGCCGTCTCTCGTTTCACGCTCTCGTCGTCTCGTGGGTCTCGTCTCGCGTCTTTTAAAATTTTTATAACGATAGATGCAAGCGTGTGCGGACGCTCCGACGCTAGCGTGCCGGGTACCAGCCATGCCGTCATGCTGTGAAACGAAACCACGTTTTTGCGCGGCGGGAGTTACTTTGTGAGCTGAAGCACTCGCTCCTGAAAGCAACGGCCGTGGGAAAACCATATTTGGTCCCTGCCTACCAGTCACCGTGGTTGCATGACGTCGGGTGTTGCCGTCCCCACGTCGCTGCAGATATGGCGCTTTCTAAACTGAAACGTAAGGACTGCCGCAAGGTCATCAACATTCCTGTTCTTGTTTAAATCATACGCTACTACAAAAATCCCTCTTTAACTCAAAGACTGCTGTGTCGAAGTATTGATTACCTAGGTTTCTCTCGGTGGGCTTTCTTTTGAGAGGGACCCTGGTACGTGAAAAGTTTGCCGCGAAAGAAAGTTGGTGAAGAGAAGTGAGCTAAAGCAAAGAAGGCAATGTCTGCACGCTGAACCCGCACAGCGCGCTTGTTTGTCTCGAGTTCAGTCGTTGCACAAAGCGCTCCAAGAACTTTTTGACCCTGACTCGCAATGTCTTGCATCGATACGCTCAGGTTCTTTTTTTCTGTGTGTGTTTAGCTTGTACCTCGCCTGCCGGCCTGGCAAGCACGCGCCGCTGGACTGTTTTTTGTCGTATGCTGGACAGTTACATTTTGCATACAATTTTGGGAACCAGTTGGCGATGGAGCGGAGTGGCATGGTTTCGGTTTCGATCGAACAGCCGTCTCCGCTCGCACGACGAAGTGCGTGCAACTGCAAGCTGCCGAAGTTGCCCTCACGTGCATGCGAACATGATTGCACGACAGAGGCACCAGCCGGGACGCTTGCAATCCATTGCTTTACGTTTGCTTGCTTTTGACGAAAATCTGGCACGTCGGGAACCAGTAAAACGGTGGCAAGCGGTTTTTTGGAATTGCTCGGCAACGCCTACAGCACTGTACACTTGTGGGATGTCTCAATGTCTCTTTGGAGACATTGAAAGTGGACATTCATTACTTGTCGAAGGCAAAGCGAGGCTTGCAGCAGCCTTGCAGAAAGTTTCGAAAAGCAAAAGGAAAAGCACCCGCTAGTCGTACTGCACCTTTTTCTTGTGTACAGTTTCGCATTGCACTGCAGTAGTTACGTGTTTCATCAGTCGGAGACTGCTTCAATTTATTATATTATATAACTAGTCAACTTTATGCTTTGATATTTACTACTAAGCTGGTCATTTTCAAATAAATTTAATATGTGCAGTTTGGTTCTTATTTATCTATAGTGGGTACATATATATGTATCATTTAACTGAAGCATTGCAAAATGTGTCATGTCATTGGCATTTCAGTTAACATGTTGAAAGACTCCCAGGTGGTCTAACTTGACCATAATTTGTTTATTGTGGCGAGCAAAGTGCCCTTCATTTGTCCAGCACTTAAAACAAATATTTTTATTTTTCTAAGAATATCTGCTCCAAAAGCCACTTTTTGCTGTTCCGAAACACTGTTTTGGCTGCTCCAAAAGCCACGTTTACTGCTCCAAAACACTGTTTTGGCTGCTCCAAAGGCCACTTTTACTGCTCCAAAAGGTGACTCAAAACGGCTTAGGCCAATCACATCACTGCACACAACGCAGTGTTAACTCAGTGTTGAGCCAGCCCCACCAGTAGCGCTGATGCTGATTTGACTTTGCATTATGCCAGCGCTTGCAGCTTGCAGGAGAAACCTTGCAGAGAAATTGCAGAATTTAGTGTTTTCCCTAACACCCCTCGGGTTGAAAAAAGAAAGTATATCTCGTTCTTACAAAAAGATCTGGTTTAGATAATGTAGCTTCCCTAATCCCACTGTAGCGTTTATCTACACGCGTGTCCTAAATGATTGTAGTCAATGGTGTAAGCAAAAGCCTGTGACTCAGAGACGATGTCAAAAGAAAAAGAAGAATAGGTAAAATATCGCCTGGTAAGCAATTTTTAGGTGTCCCACGACTCACGATTTTGAGAAGCTAATTATCATCACTGATTAGCTGAAACTTGAAAATCGTGTCATGTAAAGTAAAACGCACATTTAGAATGGCCATTTAAGGTTATGTTCTGTTACCATACATGCAAGATATCTGCATACCTGACAGGTATGTTCTAAAATATACGGTTATATGTGACCATATATAAAATCTCTGTACCTGGTGAAATACAGTCTAAGCTCATTACAACAGACCTGGCTACAACAGACATTTGTATATAACATACCGATTTGTGAAGTTCGGTTTGTTTTCCTCACGTACCATTGCCTCAGCTGCATGCCTCCATACAACATACTCCTCATTTACGACAGACCGAAATCTGGTCAAAATCAAGGCCTGTCATAACGAGCTTAGATTATACTAATACTTTGTAATAGATCACCGGAGTAAAAAGTATTATACAGTTAATCCAAACACAGTGTTGTCTCATATAAAATGAAATATACATTTGGAAAGGCCATTTAAAGCTATAACATGTTACTATTGTTGTATCCCTGCGGGCGTCCGGCTTCATCACCAAGTATCGGCGATCGGCGAGATGGACCGGCCACACCTTGCGCCCTCGTTTTCCCGAGGCATGAAAGAAAGGAACTGCCTCGGCTGCCCCGACAGAACTGGCAGCGCCGGGAAGTCTACTCATCTGGCGTAGTTTTGAACGTCCCGGACAAAGGACGCACCTGCAGCCTCGAGCTACCTGGGGGTAGCAAGACAACGAGAAAGAAAACGGTCTGGTGCAAGAGCGCGCGCAAGAGCGTGGTGTTTTTTTCTTTTGCTGGAACTCGCAACCTCGATGAACGCTGCTGACGATCATCCGCCTAACCTGTACATAGGATGTAATTAAATCTGTACATACTGTACAGTTCGTTACCGCTGATCGGCTCCCAGTCTCCTGCCCCACTCCCGCTCCCGTGCCTGGCATGAGTCGACACACCACCAACCAGGGTCAAACGCTCGGTCCCAACAACTGGTAGGCAGCGGTGGAGATCGGGTCACATGCGTCGGACATCGGAGGTGGGTGGGTGTTCATTTTCGTTCGGAGGTTCGCCAAGTGTCGTTCCTTATAGCTAGGAATTTATCGGTGACATTTGGGTACCTAAGTGGCTACTGAAGAAGCGTGACATTAGAGTACTTCTCAGTAGAGGGATATTCCGAGCGTGGGTGGCATTCACGATAGACATGGAGTGGGCGAAATTGAAGAAACCGGAACTGATTCAGCTATCAGAGGAACTGGGATTAGAAGTAGTAAGAACCATAAAAAAACAGCAACTCATTGATAAGATTCGGGCTTTAGATCTAGAAAATGAGGAGATCATTGAGAGCTGGGAAGAAGTAGAGAAGAGAAACCATGACCGAAGGAGGGAACTTGACTTGAAAGAAAAGGAACTCGAGCTTCGGAGACTCGAGTTGGAGCAGCGGCAGCTCGACAGCGGGCGGGCTAGCTCAGAGGGGTCAAGTCAAAGGAAGGTCGAGAGTTTCAAAATGTCTAAACTGATGCAGCCGTTCAAAGTAGGCGAGGACATTGGCCTCTTTTTGGTGAATTTTGAGCGTACCTGCGAAAAACTGGGTTTCAGACGCGAAACTTGGTCACAGAGACTGCTGACGCTCCTCCCGTGTGAAGCCGCGGACGTTGTCGCGCGTCTGAGCAAGGAGGACGCTGAAGTGTATGAGAAGGTGAAGGCGAGTCTGCTCCGAAAGTACCGCCTGACCACAGAGGCCTTTCGTCAGCGATTCCGTAGCATGCGTAAGAAGCCCGAACAAGGATACCCGGAGCTCGCGTACGACCTGCGGGCAAACTTAATCGAGTGGCTAAAAAGCGCCGATGTGTACGGAGAGCACGATAAGGTAGTGGAATGCGTAGCCCTTGAGCAGTTCTACCGTTGCCTCCCTGACGCGGTGAGGTTCTGGCTTCAAGACAAGCCTGACGTGAACACCGTCGAGAGAGCGGGGGAGCTGGCCGAGGAATACGCTTCACGTAGAAAAGCTGGAGAGGAGCGTCCGCTCGAGAGGGAAGCCAGAGGGGAACCTAAGAAGCCCGACGGAACCGGCAAATGGCCTGCGGCAAAGGCCGGTAAACGTAATGGGGAAGGTAGGCAACCTGAACAAAAGCTTCCGAGCGAAGACGTCTCAAAAGAGTCGAGATCCAGTGAGAAGGGGAAACCCGAAAGAGAGAAGTCGTTTGAAAAGCGCAAACCGCCGGTGTGCTATAACTGCCAGGAGAGCGGGCACATCGCGGCGGGATGTCGGAAGCCAAAAGTGGTGTTTCACTACGTCGATGACGAGGAGAACCGGAGGCTTCTAGAGCCTTACGTACACGACTTAAGAGTCAATGGTAGCCCGTGCCGAGTTCTTCGCGACTGCGCAGCAACCATCGATGTCATGCACCCGTCTCTGGTTAGGCCAGATGACTACACGGGGGAATGTGCATGGATTAAGCAGGCAGTCGAAGATCAAAAGGTCTGCCTCCCCATTGCTCGCGTTAGTGTAGAAGGTCCCTTTGGGAAGCTGGAGACCGAGGCCGCGGTTTCCCGCAATCTGCCGCTCAGCTGCCCCTATTTGTTTTCAAACAAATCCGATCAGATGCTGCGGAAAAGGGGCCTAGTGTTTAGCGAAAGGAAGGTGCAGGCGCTAACGAGAGCCAGGGCGCGCCAAATAGCCGCGGAAGTGGTGTGTCGGAGTGAGGATGAAGTTCCACCGAGCTGTCAGTCAACTTCGGACGGGCCCTCTTCCTCCGACAATGCGGAGACCACTTCTACGGACAAAATGGGGTCAACGCGACACGGGAGCGCCGCCGGGGAAACCGGGAAACTCGCGAGAAGCGATACCGCGGCGGAGGTAGAAGAGGGAAAGATTGTGCCTGTCTGCGAAACGGGGGACGAGGGGGACTCGTACTCTCCCCTTCGTCGCGTAGCTTTCATGCCTTGCTACAGGTTGACCGAGAGCTTCTCATTGAGCAACAACAGAGTGATCCGAGCCTTACAGTACTGCATGATACCGCCAAAGATGGCATAAGCAGACGGAACGTCTCGTATCAGATCAAGGCAGGGGTACTCTACCGCCATTACAAAGATCGTAAGGGCAGGGTTCTCGACCAACTGGTCGTGCCCCAGAAGTACCGCTCGGACCTCTTAGAGTTGTCTCATGGGAGCTCTTGGTCAGGTCACCTCGGCATTAAGAAAACGAAGGACCGGCTGTTACAAGAGTACTACTGGCCAGGCTGCTTCCGCGACGCGGAAAACTTTGTACGGTCGTGCGACGCGTGTCAGCGTGTGGGGAAGCCGCACGAGAAGAACAAAGCACCGCTGAGACTAGTGCCGCTGATCACAGAGCCTTTTCGCCGCCTGGTCATAGATACGGTAGGTCCACTGCCAGTGAGCAAGTCAGGGTACAAGTATGTATTGACGCTACTTTGTCCCGCGACGAAGTTCCCAGAGGCATGTCCTCTGAAAGAGTTGAGTTCAGCCGAGATCGTGGACGCGCTGCTGTCTGTGTTTGCGAGGATTGGATTTCCCGCTGAAATCCAATCAGACCAGGGTAGTGTTTTCACTAGCGCCCTCACGAACACATTTTTGGAGAAATGTGGCATTCGTGTTGTGCATAGCTCCGTGTACCACCCTCAATCAAACGCCGTAGAGAAATGGCATTCAGTTTTCAAACGAGTTCTGCGCGCGCTGTGCTTCGAGCAGAAAGTAGATTGGGAGGCGTGTCTTCCGGCAACCATGTTCGCATTGCGCACAGTGCCACATGAGGCCACGGGTTTCAGCCCGGCCGAGCTTGTGTATGGGCGTTCGCTGCGCTCGCCACTACGCATGTTGCGTGAGTCGTGGGAAGGCCAAGGGGAAGACCCGACTGTGGTGGAGTACGTGTTGAAGCTCTTAGATCGCATGCATAAGACACAGGAAGTAGTTGAGGCGAACATGCAGCGGGCGCAGGCGAAGGCGAAACTCTACTATGACAGGGGAGCCAGGGAGCGTAAGTTTGAAGTGGGAGACCAAGTGATGCTGCTGAGGGTTTCCAAGAAAAACAAGTTAGAGGTGCAGTGGGAAGGTCCAGCCAAAGTGCTGCAAAAGCTCTCTGAGACGAACTACGCTGTAGAGTCGGGGGGAAACGAAAGAAAGTACGGATATATCACTGTAACCTGTTGAAACCTTATGTGGGGAGGAAAGAGATAGTTAGCCTTGCTTGGAACACCCCAGAGGAAGTCCCCACGGAGATTCCTACTTGGGAGGGGAAGAGGGAGAGTATGATGTAGACACCGTCATAGCCAAGGCAGTAAAGACCGACGTTCTTACTGAAGATCAGCTGAGCGATCTGCGCAAAGTGATCAGTGAGTTTGAGGGGTTGTTTTCCGATCGACCTGGCCGTACTGATCTCGTGTGCCACGATATTGAGCTCACCGAGAGTACTCCAGTGCGATCGAAGGCGTACAGGGTCTCTCCAAGACGGAGAGACATACTAGCTGAAGAGATCGAACGCATGCTCAGGCTCGGGGTTATCGAGGCCGCCGAGAGCGACTACACCTCTCCACTCATACTGGTGGAGGTGCCGGGCAAAGACCCCCGCCCTTGCATAGACTATCGTAGACTCAACACGATCACCCGAGATCAAACGTACCCTATCCCTAACATAGAGGAGAGGGTAGAACGAGTCAGTGCCGCTAGGTACATCTCCACGCTGGATTTGATTCGTGGATATTGGCAAGTGCCCCTGACAGAGCGGGCAAGCAGGTATGCGGCGTTCATTTCCCCACTTGGAACGTTCCGCCCATTGATGCTCAGCTTCGGGCTCAAGAACGCCCCGTTTTGCTTTTCAAAGCTCATGGACAGCGTTCTTCGTGGAACTAACACGTTCGCACTGCCATATCTGGACGATATCGCGATCTTTTCAGCAACGTGGCAAGAACACGTTTCGCACCTGCGGGAAGTGTTTCGCAGGCTACGCGAAGCAGGCCTTACAGTAAAGGCAGAAAAATGCCAGCTGGGGCGAGCGGAGGTGACCTACCTGGGGCATGTAATCGGACAGGGCTGTCGGCGACCCTCAGAGATTAAAGTAGCAGCCGTTGGGAGCTTCCCTAGACCCGAAACAAAGACGCAGATTCGTTCGTTTCTGGGCTTGACTGGCTATTACCAGCGATATGTCGCGAACTATTCTCAGGTAGCCAGTCCCCTCACTGATGCTCTCAGGAAGAACGAGCCCAACAAAGTCGGGTGGGACGAGAAAAAGGAGCAGGCTTTCCAGAGCCTAAAGAAGGCGCTCACCGAGCGGCCGGTGCTAAGAGCACCTGATTATGCTCAGCCATTCTTTGTGCAGTGCGATGCAAGTGACCGGGGCATGGGGGTTGTTCTGTGCCAAAAAGAAGGGGACGAAGAGCATCCCATTCTCTACGCGAGCCGCAAGCTGACAACACGGGAGGAGGCGTATAGCGCCTCCGAAAAGGAGTGTGCTTGTCTAGTCTGGGCCGCACAAAAGTTGTCTTGTTACCTGGCGGGAGCTCCATTCACCTTTGAGACGGACCACTGTCCCCTGACCTGGCTGCAGCAAATGTCGCCAAAAAACGGACGGCTGCTAAGGTGGAGCTTAGCACTTCAGGAGTTTAACTTCCGAGTAACATACAAGCGGGGAAGCTGAACTCGAATGCAGACACTCTCAGTCGCATGTATTGAAAGGGGTTGTACAGACGCTATAAAGCCTTGGGAGATTTCTAGCAATTCTAGTGTTTTAGTGCTTTCTCGATGTCTTGTTTGGTGGGTCAGCCGCGCTCGGACGGCAGAATTTGATGACAGTGAGATTAATTAGGGTGATCTTTACTTGGCGAATTTCCGGGCGGGGTGAATGCTTGCTGATTTCTGTTGTGTGATGTTTTGTGATTCCGTGATTCATGCGCTGCTTGCATGTTTGAGAGGTGAAAAAGTAGCAGCGCCGATTCTGGGGCCTGGAGGACAGCAGCGAGCCATCGGCTTTCGGCAGAGCGGTTGCAGACCCCTCAACCTCAAGACCGTTTACCCGTCGGCGGAGGAGCTGTTGTATCCCTGCGGGCGTCCGGCTTCATCACCAAGTATCGGCGATCGGCGAGATGGACCGGCCACACCTTGCGCCCTCGTTTTCCCGAGGCATGAAAGAAAGGAACTGCCTCGGCTGCCCCGACAGAACTGGCAGCGCCGGGAAGTCTACTCATCTGGCGTAGTTTTGAACGTCCCGGACAAAGGACGCACCTGCAGCCTCGAGCTACCTGGGGGTAGCAAGACAACGAAAAAGAAAACGGTCTGGTGCAAGAGCGCGCGCAAGAGCGTGGTGTTCTTTTCTTTTGCTGGAACTCGCAACCTCGATGAACGCTGCTGACGATCATCCGCCTAACCTGTACATAGGATGTAATTAAATCTGTACATACTGTACAGTTCGTTACCGCTGATCGGCTCCCAGTCTCCTGCCCCACTCCCGCTCCCGTGCCTGGCATGAGTCGACACACCACCAACCAGGGTCAAACGCTCGGTCCCAACACTATGCATGCAACATATCTGCATAAAAAGGCAGGTGTTTAAAATGTAAGTAAAATAAACCGCATTCGTGTACATTAGGAGCAATGTGCAAAGCTCATTTGGGAAAGTTCGTGTTAAGCGAGAACTAAAGAAAACGAGAGGCAGAATCTGCTGGAATGCTGGGGGTACTTTCTTCCCGTGATGCTAATAACGTGACCTCAAAAGACCAAAGTTAAGGGTTTTACCTGGCAAACCAAAGCAGAACATCTGGCATGCCCCAGCAGGATTAATTTAGACCACCTGGAGATACCTTGACATGCAAGCGGGATCTCAATTACACGGCACCTTCTCCGCAATAAGCCTCCATCAGACTCTGAGAAACACCATGACCAACCATTCAAACACTGCGGTTACCATAGGATGTATACTGGAAAAACGGGGCATCAAGGAAAACAAGCTCACGCACGAGCTCGCCCGCAGAAATTTCAATCCGGGCAATTTCATCTCATATCCCCAAACCTATAACCCCAACATATGATTCATAGGACCTCTATGCACAAACAGAGAACCAATTATAATGCAATTAAATGCAAATGTGCAGGCGAGTTGACAGGAATGACGAAAATAATCCCTGGAGAAGGATAACAAGAGGGCCAAAGGACAAACACAAAACTCCAAACACAGCTAGGTGACTGGTGAGCGACCGAAAAATCCACCTGTAATGGAGAGGTCCCGGGTTCGATACTCCGGACCAGGCGGATTTTTTCTGTCACTCACCAGTCACCTATCTGTGTTTGGAGTTTTGTGTTTGTCCTTTGTCCCTCTTGTTCCCCTTCTCCAGAGATTATTTTCGTCAGAGAACCAAAACGCTTGAAGTGGAAAAAAAACTGAGAAGAGTGTACTATGGTGCCCAGGGCAAAGACTAAAACCCTAATGACGGAACACATCAAACAGTATATTAGCGGCGCAGGAGGCACTACACGATGCAGTGCCTGCAGCCAGTACCGAGTGATGCCAATCAGCTTTGGGACTGCAGCAAGGTAACATTCAAAACTCGAGCAACACTGCAAGTTCTTCCAGACACACTCAAGCCCGGAAGCTGGGAACAGTGGGGCTCCCCTGTCGGGACCAACGTAATCGTCTGGCCCCTCCTGGTTCAGCATGTCAAAGACGTGCTATGCGAGGAGTGGCAAGAAAAGACCCAAAACATAATTTAGGAAGTGAATAGAACATTTAGTCTCTCTTTCCTTCTTCACCGAATTTGGAGATGGTCACGTCACCCTAAAATCCTTAATGCGGGCGAATGAACAGCCAAACGATATAGCCGCATGGATGTGCAAACCGGCCCTGATGTAGAAGCCGGAGTCACACTGCTTATACGTCATACAAAAACAGTCTGCATAATGATTCGAACGCGAATCACCGCGCAATCCGTGCTTCGAAAAGCCGCATGGCAATGAGTTCAAGGAGGAGCTTGGCACGCGGCATTCGAACCACAGCTATTCCAGCCACTCCTGTTTGTAGACTGTCTTTTGTAGGATATATGAGCAGTGTGACCCCGGCTTTGGGGGTACTGCGTTGCAAAGTTTGCATTTGGTTCAGTCATGCATATAAGGCCACTAGCAGTGTGTGCATACAATCGCGAAAGAAACGTGAAACAACCTGCATTGTGTACGTGAGAGTGAGGCCAGCCATGTTGGCTTCGAGGAAGTCCTTTCCCGCCACGGACACCAGGGCTGCACCAGTGGACAGCAAACAGGACCACGACTTGTACGGCAATATTGAGGCACCTTCGCACGAGGGATAACAACAAGTTAGCGTAGAATTACAATAGTAGAACCTTGTCTCGATAATTCTATCTCGGTTTATTTGAAATCCCTGATGATTCGCAAATTTTCAACGGTCCCGTGACTTCTCACGAAACTGTGACCGGATAATATGAGCGCTCCGCGCGTGCCTACCCGGTTTATTCGGCGATTTGGTCTTCCAGGTTCTATTTTTAGTTGCTAGGTGGCACCGGTTGGCGTCCAGATTCGGCAGCAAGAACAGATACGGCGCGCGTCTCCGCTGATTCATTTCCTGTTTACTGGTCCACGCGCTTACTAGTCCTTGTGTTTTTGGGGGATTGGGCAGTGGTTGGGTAGGCTTAATTCGTTGCTCTCGCCTCACGTGGAATTGATGATCGGTGTCAGTGATCGTTATTCTTGTCGCCGCGCCAGTGTGGTTCCGGCCGTTACAAGATGCACAGGCCAAAGCTGCCCAAGTATAAACCTTCAACCTTGAAGCAAAAGATTTGCCTCATCAAAGAAGCAAACAAATTCACGTGCTCAAACACGAAGCTTGCGGAGAAGCACCAGGGGCCGATCTCCACACTTTGCACCATTCTGAAGAACCAGCAAGGATCATCGAGGCACACAGCAGGACGCACTCTGCAAAGCGTTCGCGGATTCGATTCTCCACATACCCCGGACGTCGGAGCCGCCCTGATAACCTGGCTCCAGAATGACACCGCAGCACACCTTCCTGTCGAAAGCACGATTTCGCGAGAGAAGCCCAACGATTTAGCTTTGAAACTTGGACATGAAGAATTCAGGTGCAGCAGCGGATGGTTTTCCCGCTTCAAGGAACGTAACAACTTGACGTTCCTTACGGTGTGTGATGAGAGCGGCAGCACAGACAAGACTGTTGTCGAAGATTGGATAAAGCACACCTTGGCTCCACTTCTTAGCAAGTACAGCGCAGACGACGTCTACAATCTCGACGAAGCAGCTCTTTTTACAAGAACCTTCCTACAAAAAATTTGCAGCGAAAGACACCGACGTCAAAGGATGGAAACAGCCAAAAGATAGGATCACAGTCATGTTCGGTGTAAATATGACGGGCAAACACAAGTTGGCCTTCCTGGTCCTAGGAAAATCATGAGAAACCACGATGCTCCAAAACGCTCGGCTTCCACCAGCCAATTAATGAACTCGTCTACCGACGCAACAAAAGAGCCTGGGTCACAGCAATAATCTTCGAAGAGTAGTATGTGCGACTCCATGATTGCAAGTTTAGCGGCAGCAGGATCGAAAAGTTGTTTTCGTCGTTGATAACTGTCGAGGCCATGGTGACATTCAGAATCTCAAAGCGATCAAGCTGGTCTTCCTCCCACCGAACACAACGTCCATTTCGCAGCCAATGGACCAAAGAGTTATTCTTCATACACGGAAGACCTATCGCTACCACCTTCTGAAGCGGATGTTGCTCTGCTACGACAATGGCAAGGGCTATTCCATCGATCTTCTCGGGGCTATATGCCTGATCGTGTATGCGTGGAAACAGGTGAAGGCAGAAGTCATCAAGAGGTGCTTCGAACACGCTAGATTTTCGAAGAAACGAGCGGCCGTGGAGCAGGGGATACCGCGGATACCGCTAGTGCTAGTGCCAGTGTTTTCACTGGGATTTATGATGAGGGAGAGGAGCTTGCTCCCGCATTAAGGACAGTGACGGTGAGTCGGTCGGCATGAGGTTCACAGACTGCTTGAACATGAAAGAAAATGAGCAAACCTGCTACGTGGACCTTGAGAGCGAAATCACTGACAGTGAGACAGCAGAGATTGACGACGATGATTAGCCACCTCGGGCCTCCGCTCTAGGCGAAGTTATACAATCGCTGAATGTCGTCCGCAGCTTTGTGGAATGTCACAGCGGTGATTCTGAAAAATAGCGCTTGTCCTGTGTGCTTCTTCGTCTTTTTGTCCCGTCGTTTTTGCGCTATTTTTAATATGGATTCTCAGATGTTGCACCTAGTTAGCCTTCTTGAAAATATGACGTTCGGCACCACTAATTACAGAACACGGCAGCCCCATATCGGCGACTACTTCAAGTATGTTCTCTGGTTTTGGCTACTTGTTTTGAATAAAATGTTTCCTTCAAGATTCAAGGCTTCACGCACAATTTTTTGTCGTTTTCTTTCGTTTCTGGATAATTCGCAAATCCGCTAAATTCGCATACTTTTCGCCGTCAGCCCGACTTCAAATTAACGAGGTTCTACTATTTTTAATGCATATTATTTATAGAAAAACTGCGTTTCCATGTCTCTGACATATAGACTCATCGCGCTGATGATGTTGCGGTGTCCGCTTGTGGTAATCAGCGATTTAAAAGGTTCACCGCGACGTCATCAACACGACGGTCGTCACGTGACGATTAAGGCACTCGCTACTCTCACGGTACACACCTTTACCCATTAACTTTTCCTGGCCTACTTTTCACACAATTACATCAGTTCACCTACACACTATAATAATAAATATAAATAAAATCTAGTCAGGGTAAAGAAGCGGAAGGCCACCACATCACCAATCTTACGATCTTCGTTATTGGTAACAGAAATTGTTAACATCGAACCCAACAACGTACGAGTCTAGAGCCGCTGAATGGACGTAGCAGTTGATGTTGTCGTCCAGGAAACGCTCGAGGGTTTCTACAAACGGCTTGGTGGCTCCGAATGCTCGGATGGATGCCGCCCCCGACACCGTCTCGCCGAAGTGAGAGAAGACCGGCGACCGACTCACGGACTGGAGGCGTCGCACCTGACGGAAGGCCGGCAGCGAGGCCACCTGCACGAGATGTGTATCAGCTCGATTACGACTGCACCGTAATCTACTGCAAGTTGGCTACACTCCCTTTCACTCTTGGCCCGACAGCAGCAGACGCTAACGTTCGGTGGAGACAAGTAAGCGGCGTGAAAAGTTCGTCGTCAACGCGCTCATCCCGTCTGCTTGTTGTTTTTTTTCTCACCAGATAAAGCAATCACGCACCAAGTGCGCTGTGTTCCTGAGCTTTTTTTATGCGTGATTGGCTAATCCCGTGATAGCTAACCCACGATTACAAAGAGAGCCGTTGGCAACGCACTTTTGGAGCTGCTCGATCGACTCTATCAAATTGTACCGTCGGCTTCGCGGTCGAACTTTAGTTGAAACAACTTCGGAGAGATAATAGAATGCTCAGGATTCACAGTGTCTTCTTTCTTAAGGTGTCTGGTACTATATAGGTTGTGAGAGCCGAAGAAACGCAGGACCTCTCAAATACCAAGCCTCATATCATCGCTCTGCAGTGAATGAGATTGTGCCGTTAGCCAATAAGAACTAAACAAAAAACAACATGAAGTGTGAACATAAAAAACCACGTACGGCGTTTCTTAAACTGTCCGTGGCTATAGGGCCCTTTTAACGTGCGTCTTCATCGCACGGATGCACAAAAAGGTACTCACGCACCGTCGGCATTGAAAAGCACCGGGAGTATACGGGGGGTCGTAGGGAAAGGTAGAAGAATCGGGGAAAAAGCGTATTCCTCAGAGTGCTTACCGTAAGCCCCAGAAAGAGGAGCACAACGACTGCCGCAATGAGGATAAAGTATGCCGAGGGAAGACAGATGACGACAACCATCAGCGCTAATCCCACAAGGTTGGGCAAGTTCGTCAACAAGACGAAGGGCACCTCCTTGTCGATGACGTCGGTGTCACGGCTGAACCTGAAAAGATCAATGGGAGAGCATTACAGTCACTCACGAAATGAGACCGCCAGGGTGGAGTTTTAGTTGTCCCGCCTCAAGTGCTATCTTCCTACCTTCGTTAACGCTTCGAAGTCTTGCGAGCTTAAGGTTTTCCACGCGCAGTTACGGCATGAAGAAAGGCAACGACGCAGTGTTGGAGGCAGGCCGTTCGAAAAAGACGCCCTGCCGTTTTCACATTGTCGCTGACCAAAGTGTTCTATAAGTAGTGTTCAGTGTTTTCGGGGTTTCTGTTTAATGCGATAGCATTCTTTGCGAATAATGCGATAGCATTATTTAGCTCCTCCACCCAGTTTTCGCAATAAGCTCAAATGAGCCGTGCGTGTGCAGCAGATATGCGGAGGCGCCGCGCGGTGGCATGGCGCCTCCGCACACGCAGCGCGTACGCGGACATCGTCCTAAACGTTGCCTTTGTTGTCGTCCATGAGGTTGTCCTAGAGGTGGTCCTTGAGATTGTCTTGGAGGTCGTCCTAGACGTCGTCCTCCAGGACGTCGTCCTAGCAAGCAAATAAACCCTCGCCGTGCATACACGGAGTGGCAGTACGCACACATTCACATTTGCGCTGAAGCTACAAAGAAATTAACGGCCTGAGGCGATCTAGATGGTACATGGTCTATGATGGTGGGGAAATAGCTTGAACATTAAACGACTAGACAGAGACAAAGTATTCACTGAATTTCGAAGTGACGCGCTGTGGTCGCACTGACGTCAATGATTTTGTTGCAACCCTGTGGGCACCTCTGGCGGCTCCGCACCCCAGTTGCCCGACTGCGAGGCAAGGGTGCCGTACTTTTCCGCGTGGCGGCGACGTCACGCCAGCCACGCGCACATCGGATGCGCCGCCTTGATAAGGCAGATCAGCGGCGGCGCACGGAGAGTCGCTGACTGGACTCAGCCGCCGTTGGTAGCAATGTTAATCGTCCTGTTCATGTCCCATTAAATGTAGTCTTGTTGTTGAAACCGTTGGCCCGTGTTAGTTCCTCCGGGTCGGGTATGCAGCAAGGCAAACCGACCACAATGGCGCCCAACGTCGGGCTCCATTGTGGTCACTGTGAGTCTAGTGAGGAAGCTACGTTCACTGTGAGTCTCAGTGAAGGAAACCGGACCTGTTCATGTCACCGACCTTAAAACGATTTTTTCAAGCAGAAGGGTGAGGATTCCTTGCAGGACCAGAAGGAACGACACTCACGGCAGTCCTGTTCCGGATACCCCCTTGCCGTCCACGCAAGGCGGCGGTATAACCTGCGACGTCGGTGACACGAAAGAGAGAGGAACCCTTGCTCTGCTCTCTTCGGCTTCTCCTCTCTCGCATTTTGGGGGTAGTTTTCTACTTCCGCGGATCTGCTGCCTTTTCAAGAGAGGGGGGAAAGATTGTGTGCCCACCTCAGATTCGTTATTTTCAACTTTCTGGAAGGGGTATGCGAGATGGCGTGGGGCTCAACCCTCAACTGAGCCCCATGTCGTCCGCTTTTTCTCTTTGTTTTTCTACGAGGATGGCTCGTGGTCAACGTCCTCACCACACCCGCCATCAGAAACGAAGACGGCAGCAGGTCTCGCGGGTGGACCGGGCCACCAAGGACATCCCGGCGCGCCAGAGGCGGCCCAGGCGAAACCATGGACCGCGGCCACCCTCTACAGGACGGGGAGCGGCAGCTGGCCAGCCGAGCCCTTATCCAGAGCAAGGAGCTCTAAGCGACAAGCTGGAGCTGATCGAGCCGCTGCAGAAAGAGCAGCATGTGACCAAAGAGCCCCATACGAAAATGGTCTATGGACGTCTATGGAAAATCCTATGGTGAGCTATCACCTTCTATGGCCCTCTATGGTCAGCCATAAGAAACCATAAAACACGCTATAGCCACCTATAGAAAAATCTATGTCTTCAAAGCTATAGAATCTCGACCATTCCGATTTCTATAGCTGGCTATAGAATAATTTATGGCTATGCAGCTATAGACTCGCGACTATTCAATATTCTTTAGCGAGCTATAGAAATATGTATGTCCTTAATGCTATAGACTCGCGACTATTGAATGTGCTTTAGCCGGCTATAGAGTGGTGTATGTCCCTAAGTCTATAGACTCGCGACCATTGAATTTTCTTTAGCCGACTCTATAGTGTTTTATGTCACCAAAGCTATAGGCCTCCGACCTTTCAATGTGCTTTAGCCGGCTATAGAGTGGTGTATGTCCCTAAATCTATAGACTCGCGACCATTGAATTTTCTTTAGCCGACTCTATAGTGTTTTATGTCACCAAAGCTATAGGCCTCCGACCTTTCAATGTGCTTTAGCCGGCTATAGAGTGGTGTATGTCCCTAAATCTATAGACTCGCGACCATTGAATTTTCTTTAGCCGTCTCTATAGTGTTTTATGTCACCAAAGCTATAGGCCTCCGACCTTTCAATGTGCTTTAGCCGGCTATAGAGTGGTGTATGTCCCTAAATCTATAGACTCGCGACCATTGAATTTTCTTTAGCCGTCTCTATAGTGTTTTATGTCACCAAAGCTATAGGCCTCCGACCTTTCAATGTGCTTTAGCCGGCTATAGAGTGGTGTATGTCCCTAAATCTATAGACTCGCGACCATTGAATTTTCTTTAGCCGACTCTATAGTGTTTTATGTCACCAAAGCTATAGGCCTCCGACCTTTCAATGTGCTTTAGCCGGCTATAGAGTGGTGTATGTCCCTAAATCTATAGACTCGCGACCATTGAATTTTCTTTAGCCGACTCTATAGTGTTTTATGTCACCAAAGCTTATAGGCCTCCGACCTTTCAATGTGCTTTAGCCGGCTATAGAGTGGTGTATGTCCCTAAATCTATAGACTCGCGACCATTGAATTTTCTTTAGCCGACTCTATAGTGTTTTATGTCACCAAAGCTATAGGCCTCCGACCTTTCAATGTGCTTTAGCCGGCTATAGAGTGGTGTATGTCCCTAAATCTATAGACTCGCGACCATTGAATTTTCTTTAGCCGTCTCTATAGTGTTTTATGTCACCAAAGCTATAGGCCTCCGACCTTTCAATGTGCTTTAGCCGGCTATAGAGTGGTGTATGTCCCTAAATCTATAGACTCGCGACCATTGAATTTTCTTTAGCCGACTCTATAGTGTTTTATGTCACCAAAGCTATAGGCCTCCGACCTTTCAATGTGCTTTAGCCGGCTATAGAGTGGTGTATGTCCCTAAATCTATAGACTCGCGACCATTGAATTTTCTTTAGCCGTCTCTATAGTGTTTTATGTCACCAAAGCTTTAGGCCTCCGACCTTTTAATGTGCTTTAGCCGGCTATAAAGTGGTGTATGTCCCTAATTCTATAGACTCGCGACCATTGAATTTTCTTTAGCCGACTCAATAGTGTTCTATGTCACCAAAGCTATAGCCTCCGACCTTTCAATGTGCTTTAGCCGGCTATAGAGGGATGTATGTCTCTCGAGCTATAGACTCGCGACCATCAATTTTTTTAGCCGGCTTAATGGTGTTTTATATTGCTTAGACTATAGGCCCGCGACCCTTTTCTTTCTTTTTTTACTGCAGATGTAGGAAAGTGGAAGAGAGTCATTCATGCGCTCGATCGGGGCGAGAATTTTCTTTAGCCAGGTTAACGGGGCGTACGTCGCCGCGGCTATACGCCCGCGATCACAATAGCGTCCTTAGCTGCCTATAGGACTATTGCAGTTTTGCCGGCTGCTTTCCCTGCGCATTGCCTTATTTCGGCGTTGACGTCATCTCAATCTTCCGTTTTTTAGCTCTAATTATTTGTCTTTTCCAGTGTATTTTGTAAGTATATGTATTTCGTAGCGCGCCTTCTACTTTGTCCGTGTCCCTGCCATGTTTGTATTTCTTTCTGCCAGCTGTATTAAATATATTTAATGTTTTTTGGGTATATTTCGTCGTTCTCGACGCGGCGTCAACGAACATAAAGCCGCTGCTTACGCCACTACAGAGGTAAGCTCTACTTTTGTCACGACGGTCTATCGCGCTATAAAGTCGTCTATTGGACTCGAATAAAGTCTCGAGAGGGCTGTTTCGAATGCCGGTGCACATGTCATCAGTGTAGGTAGAGCAACGACGTAGCAATCGCGACGCGAGAGCCGACTGCGCCTCGATCTGGCCGGCCGCGCTCGCTCTGTGGAAATGTAAGCTTGGGACTCTCGAGCAGCGTTAGCTTACTGAAGATGCAATACGCTACTTTGTCGTCGCGAATCCTTTGCCCTTCGAATGGCTGCGAAGCCGTTCCAGCGCCCGGCGTACCCTACGCAGCGTCCTCCAACAACCGTTCGCACAGCATCGGAACCTTCCGTCTGCGAGCGCCGGCGGTTCGTCGTCGCGGGAATCATGTTCGTGGGAGTTCATGTTCGCGGTGTTTCATGTTCGCGGGGGTCCATAAAATGCTCCCATTCAAGTCGCGACGATAAATCGTCGGCGCTCGCAGGTTGCCAATAGGCTCCAGAAAGGTTGCGATGCTGCGCGGGCGGTCGCTGACAGGCGCTGCTGCCTAGGGTACGCCGAGCACTGGAACGTTTTCGCCGGCGTTCGCAGGGCAAAGATTCTCAACGACAAAGCAGCGTCCTGCATCATCAGAAAGCTAACGCTGCTCGAGAGTCCCACGCTCACATTTTATCAGAGCGAACGCGGACAGCCAGATCGAGGCGCAGTCGTCTCTCGCTTCGTGATTGCTGCGTCGTTGCTCTGACTAAACAATTGACACAGTTCTCTCGAGACTTCATGAGCGTTAAATAGACGCGTCTATAGCGCGATAGAGTGTCCTGACAACAAAAAGCTTACCCCGGCAGGGGCGTAAGCAGCGGTGCAATGTCCGTCGACGCCCGTGTCGAGAACGGTGAAATATACACACACAACTTGAAGGACACTGACAGGGTGTTTATACTCTCCGAGGTTTTAGTTGTACATGACATGTGAGCCCAACTACCGAAAACACAATTTGCGACTCGAAATTCGGTTTCTTTCCGCCCGAAAACCGCCGATCAAGAACTGGCCGGTTCGAGTCTCGCTCACTCTCTTTTCCGTGGTCACGGGCCGTTTTCGAAGGTATCGATGCGACCACCAAATTTAATGAAAGTCGTTGGTCACTGAAGGCACACACTCAATATTGAAAATAGAAAAAATATGAAACCCATTTTTTGTGGCTTCTAAAAGCTGCAAATACGTTGATTGAAAAAAAGTTCCACAGAGAACCGGAAGCATTCTGTGCGTGCGTCGTTTCGCGTATCGTGGGACTCGCGGGGACGGCGATGGCAGCGGACGAAGGGGCGGGACCTCTACTTCAGAACTGTCGTTCGCGGTACCGGCGAATTCTGTCTGCCTTTAAAGAGAAATTTGGGACTGATCAAAAGAATTGGTATTCATCCCGTACGACACGCCCGACCACCAAGCCGACTTGCACGAAGACGTCGCCGAGCCGTCGCTCCCTTCTCGTGGCTGAAGACATCGCTCGCAAACTTCAAGCACGACGCGTCTACTTCGAGTTGAATATGCACGCGTACGATTTCTTTACTAGGTGCGAATGTCGCCAATACGTGGTGCTTCACACTTCGACCCGGAGTGCTTTTGCTGGAGGAAAATCGGCAGCAAACTTTCCAACTTACAATTTACCGGCTGAAGTATTACTAAGGAAAGAGATCCCCCTATCACGTGATTCCCCCCCCGTAGCTCAGTGGGAACGACGTCCGCTTCACATGCGGCAGGACCGGGTTCGATCCCCGGTGATGGCACTTTTTTTTTTTTTTTTCAGACATTTTTTGATGTTTACATTTCTTTCTTTTACAATTATCACTGAAGAAACAAACAAAAATTAACAAACAAATGTTGTGGACGAAACGTCGCTGAATTAAATGGGGATGGGATTTCTTTTGACACCTGCGAACTCAATGTAATCACTTTCCACAAAATGCAAGGAGCATATAAATCAGGTAGCGTCCGCTTTCCGAGGTGCCCGTAAATGTTCTACACGGAATTGCAGCCAGCCATTGGTCCCGATCCCGTTGATATTTCGGAAACTCTGTCGCACAATGCCACTTTTTTTCGGACGCAGGACGTGTAGCCAGCTCTTCACGCAACATCTTGGGTGTATTCTTTTCGGAGCCGATCATGAAAATTAACCACGGCACTCACTACTCATCTCCAACTCCTCAATGTACAAAACAACTCATCTTGGAGTACAGAACAGCGAGCGGAACAAACATAACTGCAAAAGAATCGCAAACAGTGCCCGCTAACGCCGCATGTCGTCTGCTATGCCGAGGGAAAAAAAAAAGAGAGAAAAAAAAGTGCACGGTCGGGTGTAGCCACGTGACTTCGCCAATCCGCTATCCTCTCCACTTCTCCGTTTCGGTTTCGGTTTCGCGCAGTTGCGTTTTTTCGGCTTTATTAAAAAAGATACGCTACTCTATTGCAAAATAATAATTGGGTAGTCCTCCGACACCATAATAAAGCGCGTGGCAAAAAATTAAAAAAATTTTTGGGGGTGTCAGTGTTTCTTTAACAGTTGAAACAAACATTAATATCGTTAGGCACGCGCAACCCTAGGTGCGTTCTACAATCTCTCTGTTCTGCGAATTCCACAAATCAGCAAGCGCTGTGGCTAATTTTCTTCTTTTTCTTTAAGTTATGAGACATTAAAGTCTTTGGCACTTCTTGGAGCACACAGCCCCACCATGTGTCATCGTGGTGCGCAGATGTGTAATTGATGACAGTGCTATAGACTGAACTCACGGATAAAAAACGTATTACGGCAAAAATTTCTTAAACCATGCAATCAGAAATGCCACAACGATGCAAAGATTCCCAAAATTGAAGTTCAAAAATGCGAACCTAACAGTGTACACATAATTCAAAATTGCTTAGTAAAAAAATATATATATATATATATATATATATATATATATATATATATATATATATATATGTGTGTGTGTGTGTGTGTGTGTGTGTGTATTTGTGGACATCCTGCGCAAAAAAAAGTATTCGCCATTAATTCTTCATTTTGAAATTCTAATGTGGGTTACACGGCGTAAAATATGATATCTTCAAACCTGCCCCGTTTTGGGTCCCTTCTGGGAAGTGCAGCTTTGGAAGTCCAAAAGCTGGCCTTCATGGAGCTGTCCTTTTCACTCGGTAGTGACAGCAGAGTAGACGCTATGCGTGTTTGAGGCCAATCGTGTCTCCGGTTAGGGTCACGTGCCAACAGTCTCGAAGCTGGTGATAACGCTGAACACGGCACCTGCCTTAAGCCCAAGGCCACACATAGCATCCACTGCACTATCAACATTGGGTTGAACTGTCAACAGGATATAAGTGACACATTATCTCTTTTTTTTGTTCCCCTTCTCCAGGGATTATTTTCGTCATCGTCGTCGTCGACAATTATCTCGTTGTGTTCATTGTTGGTATGCCCCTGAAGATTAGTCTTTGTGATCGCACCCCCGTTCTGGCCTTGAAGGAGCTCTGCTTTTCAACCTCCTCTGTTTTCTCTCTCTCCCTAAGCTGAAAGCATTGTGGAAGGTGCGCACTCGGCGGACCAATAAACCGTAGACTTTTCATCGCTTGACTCCGCTCTCTGTGCGCATGAAACGGAAGGAGTGTGATCACGTGGTTTGACGGATGACGCATTAGCCGTTGCCAATCTCGGAATGCCTGCTTGCGGACCTAGTTTCGCGTGTCGTGCGGCCCGCGGGGCTGCTGTGGATTTCGCTTCTATGATAAATGGTATCTCGATCGAAAAGTTCTACCCGTATGTCGGCAACAAGCGATTTCTTCAAAGAAGCCCAAGACATTCTTGTGATGCGTTCAGTACTCGGTTCGGCAAATGACAGCTTGTGCTACATCGTGGTGAATCTTCACGGATCCCTTCCTTCTCGGTTTTGTGTTTGAGTGGTTGTCTGCAGTGCCCGTGTCGACATATTTCCCGGATTACATCTTTCAAGTCCGGTATTTTCAACGTAAGTGCGCTGCAACCTACTCGGCGACAATTGACCGTTCTGTAGTGTCTATCTCCTGGCAGTGCCTATCTTCTGACAGCTGGGAGAATAATTTCCCCGAAATTCGACCGTAGTCGCCTGCCATTAGCTGTCTGAAATGATGTGAAAATTGCAGTTAGAATACTGACTTTCTTATTCTCCCTGCGTTTTGTGAAAACACGCTTCATGAACACCTTTTGTGGATACACGTTTCCTGGACACACTTTTAGTCGACACTAACGTTTCGTCGACACTCGTTACGCGAATTGCACGCTGCAGGGACATTTCGTCGCGCCTGTATTCCTGAGGCGCATGCTCACCGACCCGGCCCACCCGTTCACGCCACTTCTTGGCGAGTCTGCAACAACTCATTACAAAAAAAAAGAACATATTTTGAGTTGTTTATAAACATCACGTGTTGATGAAACGATCTGTCGATGAAACGTCGTTCGATGAACTGATTGAAGCGCCAATGAGTTGCGACTGGCAGTGGAATTTCGGGGGGAAATTCGGCCGGCTGCCGGGAGACTAGACACTACCCAGGAATTGCCTTTGGTTCTTGTTTGCTTTGCAATATTCTCAGTTGTATAACAGCTCAGTAGTACCTCTTCACATATTACAGATTGTTTAGTTTGTGATTGTCTACAGAATGGGCTGTGTGTAATAAACTTCTAGGAGATTTGAAAACGATTCCTTGTGTCTGTTTACCTGTGCTTTTGCAAACACCTGGGTGAGTGCATTTGTTTTTTGTTGTTGTTTTTGTTGAAATGTTAGCTCTTTGTTTTAAATGGGGTTATGAAGTTCGACACGTCTTACAAGTTTTTTTAAAGATGTACAGTGACAACAAATAATTTGTTTCACATTTCATACGATTGCGGTAAAAAGAAAAACTACAGGCAGCTATAGCACGATGGTAAAGAGACCCATAAGACGAGCTATAGAAGAAGCTATAGCAAACCATACAGAGAGCAGTAGGCGGCTAAAGAAACCATAGAAAAAGCCATAGGCTGCTATAGCACGGTGTCTAAAAAGATCCATAGAATAAGCCATAGAGATCTCTATAGCAGACCATACAAGAAGCTATAGGCGGCTAAAGGAACCATAGGAAATGCCATAGGCAGCTGTAGCACGATGGGTATAGAGAACCATAAGACGAGCTATAGAAGAAGCTATAGCAAACCATACAGAGAGCAATAGGCGGCTAAAGAAACCATAGAAAAAGCCATAGGCTGCTATAGCACGGTGTCTAAAAAGATCCATAGAGTGAGCCGTACAGATCTCTATAGCAGACCATACAAGAAGCTATAGGCGGCTAAAGGAACCATAGGAAATGCTATAGGCAGCTGTAGCACGATGGGTATAGAGAACCATAAGACGAGCTATAGAATGAAGCTATAGCGAACCATACAGAGAGCAATAGGCGGCTAAAGAAACCATAGGAAAAGCCATAGGCAGCTATAGCACGGTGTCTAAAAAGATCCATAGAGTGAGCCATACAGATCTCTACAGCAGACCATACAAGAAGCTATAGGCGGCTAAAGGAACCATAGGAAATACTATAGGCAGCTGTAGCACGAAGGGTATAAAGAACCATAGGACGAACTATAGAATGAGCTATAGCGGACCATACAAAGAGCAATAGGCGGCTAAAGAAACCATAGGAAAAGCCATAGGCAGCTATAGCACGGTGTCTAAAAAGATCCATAGAGTAAGCCATAGAGATCTCTATAGCAGACCATACAAGAAGCTATAGGCGGCTAAAGGAACCATAGGAAATGCCATAGGCAGCTGTAGCACGATGGGTATAGAGAACCATAGGACGAACTATAGAATGAGCTATAGCGGACCATACAAAGAGCAATAGGCGGCTAAAGAAACCATTAGAAAAGCCATAGGCAGCTATAGCACGGTGTCTAAAAAACCCATAAAGTAAGCCATAGAGATCTCTATAGCAGACCTTAGAAGAAGCTATAGACGGCCAAAGGAACCAAAAGGAAAGCCATAGGGGGCTATAGCATCCTTTCTAAAGAGACCCATAGAATAAACCATACAAAATTCGATAGCGAAATTTCCATTGAAAAAGCTATAGACAACCATAGGGGAGACCATAGGAAAAGCTATAGACAGCCATAGAAGCGGCTATAGCTAATTGGGCCAATTTGCTATAGCCGGCCATACAAAGGATTTTCTATAGCCGACCATAGACCATTTTTGTATGGGGCGGGCGAGAGAGCGGACGCCGAACGCGTCCACCAACGTGGCGAGCGCGACCGCCAACGAGACATCGCACTCGTCCAGCAGGCGCCGGCCGGACTCGCATTGTCAGTCCGCCCAGCAGCGCCATCCACCCCCTGACGCCCACAACAACGCCTCCGTCTTCGACATGCCGGACGAAACTTGAGGGGGGGGGGGGGGGAGTGTGGGCACCCTGGCGGCTCCGCACCCCAGTTGCCCGACTGCGAGGCAAGGGTGCCGTACTTTTCCCGCGTGGCGGCGACGTCACGCCAGCCACGCGCACATCGGATGCGCCGCCTTGATAAGGCAGATCAGAGGCGGCGCACGGAGAGTCGCTGACTGGACTCAGCCGCCGTTGGTAACAATGTTAATCGTCCTGTCCATGTCCCATTAAATGTAGTTTCTTGTTGTTGAAACCGTTGGCTCCGTGTTATTCCTCCGGGTCGGGTATGCAGCAAGGCAAACCGACCACAACCCTTATGAGAATAATGTGTTTGCTCAAAATTTGCATCGTCGTATTCACAGTGAACTGCGTCGCGAGTCTCATGACAAATGCTATCGCAATCCATAGGCAACCAACAATGGTGGTTTCTGTTCTTCGAAGTCGAAAATGTTGTTTTTCCCCCCGAGCTTTTTTTTTAAATTAGATTCGGTGTTTTTAATTTTTATTTTTTGGTACGTACAAAAAAAAAAGCCGCTTATCATGGCACATTTTAAAGGAAACACGACACGCGGTCATGGGATTACCCAACGTCCAAGAAACATGGGGGTGGCCTGAATACTTGGAAGACGTCCCGGTACTGATTGGGAAAAAAGCACGCAACCTTTGCGGTACCTCCTCCCCATTAAAAGAAAAAAAAATAACTTGGCAGTTCGTTTTGCAGGTTGTGTTCAGGGTCGCGTAATCTAAAAGAACTTGTAGAGCAAGTCAACAGGTCAATTTCGGCATCTTAATGCCATGTTTTCGTCGACGCTTTGGTAAGCACTCCTCAATGATTCATGTGCCAGTCTTTAGACGACTCCCGGATTTAGCTTATGCTTATTGGACAGGCGAATCAGGGAGCCGGCTAAAGGCTAGAGTTTGAATCACCGAGGCGTGCTCACCTAAGCATCGGACCCCCTCCATTCTCTCCCTCCCCGCAAACCAGGTGACGTGACGTCCATATGCACGCGCCAATCAGTGTCGAAATTGGCCCGTTTGCCTACTCCAGTCTTTTCTGATTACGCTTCCAGGCCAACACAAAATAGGCTGCCCAAACGTCCACATGCAGAGCCAGCATTAAAAAACATGCAGATATCATTCTGTCCACACACGAAACAAGTCCCATTTCGGCTCTTAGACGGTTCGGGAGCGAAGCAGCGAAGCAGCGAAGGCGGTCACCTGTTGATGATCCGTCCCATAGACGTTTTGTCGAAGAAGGAGATGGGACTCCGCATTACGCTTTGCAGGAGCTGGTTGTGGATCGATGATGCCGCCTCGAATGGTGCCGAGCACAAAGACGACGGAGAAAGATATGTAGAATACACTCATTCCAAACAGGATGGCTCCGTAGACAACCATGTACGTAGCTCTCATGGAAGGGTCCGGGTGTGAGGACCACTCGCTGAGCCACAGGCTTGTACCATACTTCACAAGAAAAAAAGGAACGGATTTTCCCATTTATAATGTGATGGTAGATCAAATGTTATCACTTAATGAACTGGATCATGTTAAACTAACAATTTAGTCCGTAAAAATTAATGTTATGACGGGAGTTGCGAATACAAATGCCTATATTTTTACTTTTAAAAACCGCCCATGCGAAAATATGAAATTATGTTAATTCAAGTGTCCTTACCGATTCTAATGTGATATCAGTTAGGACACTTCAATTACCAAGTCTTTCTAAAGTGGTATCTGACAAATCACTTCAAGGTGCAAAGTGACCAGAAACAGATGCCATCAAAATCACTTTCGAGTATACAGCCACATCAAAGTGATCCCCTCCAAAAAAAACAGTACAACTTTTCATTATCTGGATTATAGAACTGGAAATATATCTGGATTCTGTCCGGATTTCAGGTTCTCAGAAAGTATTCTTTTGACTGCAATCTGGATTTCAAATTTCCTGAATCAAGACAAGTTAGATTTCGAGTTCCACAATCCAGATAGTAAAAAGCTCAAGATGGAAGAAATAATGAACAAGTAAGACGAAGACGACACAACCACATCTTTCAACTAGCAACAGACATATTGGAATTCAAAAAGCGAAAAACCTACTAAATCCAGAAAAATCGAGGAAAGGGAAAGTAACTAAAAGAAGAAGGACGGATGATACGATAAGATAAAATTTAAAGTCAGGTTGACGGAGTACACTTTGATTTAAGAAATTCATCTTCAGTCTTAGTCATGAAGAGTGAGGGATTAGAAACGTTTTTTGCGCTGTTCATGGTGAATGACTGTATGATCTCCCGGTCGTACCCGCTTTCTTTGTGGAGGCAGAGGGCGTGTATTCAAGACCGAGAAGAAACGTCTTCAAGACAAAGCGAAGAAGGCCGACGAGAAATCCTGCCTGAACGAGCCTCCGATGCTGAGTTTTAAAACTGGCTTGTGGAAAAAGGATGACAGGACCTTGTAAAATACTATAAGACCCGTGACTTGATAATACCTTGTTCAATCAACTTCGAGTTAGCACTAGAAAAGGGAAGAACAGGTTTAACTGACTTTTGCTGGAAAGCCCAGCAAAGACCAGGGGAACTATCATGAAGCCGTAGACCGATGTACTGCAGCCCTTCGTTCGAAGGTTCTTTCCTCATAAAGGTAAGAGCAGATGAGCAAGCGAAAAAAAAGCGTCTTGAATACTTTCAGGGAGATTGAGTCAGGATGAATGATTAAGTAGTCATCGACATATCTGAAAACATGGCAGCTATGAAAGGAGCTATTGATATGCGCCATTTTAGCTCTATCAACGAATAGGAGAAAACTCTCGCTGAGAACAGGTGCAAGGCAACAGCTGATGCGAACACCGTTCTTTGGTCGGTATATCTTTTTTTGTAGCGTGAGCTACACTGGCTGAGGTTGAGCAGTTTCGCGTGGCTCGCATAATGAGCCGTGCTGCGCAAGCGCGAGGAGCAGTGACGTCACACGGCGCACAGCTGGCGCGCCGCGCGCTCCGCCGCCGCCACGCGCTCCTCGCCGGTCTGAGCATGTGCGAGGAGTAGTGACGTCACACGGCGCACGAGCTGCGCGCCGTGCGCTCGCTCGCCGGTCTGCGCATGCGCGAGGAGTAGTGACGTCACACGGCGCACAGCTGGCGCGCCGCGCGCTCCGCCGCCGCCGCGCGTCCTCGCCGGTCAGCGCATGCGCGAGGAGCAGTGACGACACACGACGCACGGCTGGCGCGCCGCGCGCTCCGCCGGCAGCCGCGCGCCTCACCCGCCGGTCTGAGCATCTGCGAGGAGTAGTGACGTCACACGGCGCACAGCTGGCGTGCCGCGCGCTCCTTGCCGGTCTGCGCATGCGCGAGGAGCAGTGACGTCACACGGTGCACAGCTGGGTGCGCCGCGCGCTCCGCCGCCGCCACGCGCGTCCTCGCCGGTCAGCGCATTGCGCGAGGAGCAGTGACGTCACACGGCGCACAGCTGGCGCGCCGCGCGCTCCGCCGCCGCCGCGCGCTCCTCGCCGGTCTGCGCATGCGCGAGGAGCAGTGACGTCACACGGCGCACAGCTGGCGCGCCGCGCGCTCCGCCGCCGCCACGCGCTCCTCGCCGGTCTGAGCATGTGCGGGGAGGTGACGTCACACGGCGCACAGCTGGCGTGCCGCGCGCTCCTTGCCGGTCTGCGCATGTGCGAGGAGTAGTGGCGTCACACGGCGCACAGCTGGCGCGCCGCGCGCTCGCCGCCGCCACGCGCGCCTCGCCGGTCAGCGCATGCGCGAGGAGCAGTGACGACACACGACGCACGGCTGGCGCGCCGCGCTCCGCCGCCGCCGCGCGCTCTCGCCGGTCTGAGCATGTGCGAGGAGTAGTGACGTGCACGGCGCACAACTGGGCGTGCCGCGCGCCCCTCGCCGGTCTGCGCATGCGCGAGGAGCAGTGACGTCGCACGGCGCACAGCTGGCGCGCCGGAGCCACCGGCGCCGCGCGCTCCGCCGCCGCCGCAAAGAGCGCATCGCCGGTCTGCACATTCCAGAGAGTGACGGCATGGCCGCGGCAGACGCACTGGCGCCGCCGCATGCCCAGCTGTGCGCCTCCGTTGCGCAGTACCCAAGTCTGACGCTGCACCGGAGCGGCTTGATAGCGCCTCGCATTTTGTGCGCATAAGCTCACGCTACGTATATCCAGGCATAGCCGAGCTAAGCCACCACAATTTTTTTCATGTTCGAATTAAGGTTGTACTGGCGGTAAAGATGATGTAACTCAACGAAACCGTCAACAGAGACACCAGAGGAATTTTGAAAATCTCCGGCTCCATGGTCGAGAATGACGTCAGAGATTGAAACGAGCAGTCCAGTTGATCTACCGTAAGATACCGAGCAAGCGCCCACTCAAAATAGAAAATATGAAGATAATCGTGAAAATTAGGGAGTGGGTGCTTGTTAGGTCATCTATTTTACTTATATATTGTACTGTGCATATTTTTTTTCAGATGTTGCGAAATTTGGTGGTGGGCACTTAGTATAATATGGGTGGATGGTTCGGTATTTTACGGTAGGTTCAAATACCTGTCTTCGATGTCAAGTAAAAAACTTTCAGCCTTTCCACTCTGGTGAAGAAGGAAGACCAGCGAAGCTGTGCTATTGTGGGACGACTTCAAGGACGACCTCTTGAACGACCTCAAGGACGACGCCTAGAGGACAATGTCTAGGATGACATCTAGGACGACCTCAAGGACGGTATCTAGGACGACCTTAAGGACGACTTCTAGAATGACCTCAAAGACGAGCGCCCGGACGACCTCAGAGACGACGTCTAGGACGACCTCAAGAACGACTTCTAGGACAACGCCTAGAAAAATTCAGCCATTCCACTCTGGTGAAAACCAGAAAGGTTGCCGCCATCTATGAGTGACGGCGGCAACCAGAGCAACCGGCAAGACAGTTGTCTGGTGGATGTAGTCGCTCATAAATGGTAGTAGCTGTAGAGTTTTGTGTCGACATTTATTTGTTGATGGACACGAAACTGGGGAAACTAGCCCTTAACAGCTCCACTGCAAAAAATAGTGTGGCCAAGAAAATAGAATGAGACGTTCACAATTCTCTGTAATAACGGATTAGAGCGCAGCTCTCGAGGAGGAGGAGGGGAAGGTACGGAGGGGAGGGGACTTTCCTCTGTACCCTCCCCTCCTCTTCCCCTCCCATTTAGCGGGAAAGTTTCGCTAAATTCAGCGAAAATGTCCCCGGTTAATTTTGGCAGGAAAAATATTCCTGCTAAACTTAGCGGGAAATTTAGCGGAACTTTAGCGGGGAAATTTAGGCAAACATTTTCCTGCCAAATTTAGCGGGGAAACTGAATTGGTTTTGGGGTCACGTGACATCAATTTCACCGCAAAATCTGGCAGTAAAATTTCCCCGCTAAATTTAACAGAAATATTTCCCGCTAAATTTAGTGGAGGAAACGTCCCATAATGCAACGCGTAGATACACCGTCGCCGACGGCCACGGTGATGCCCCTCAACCCGGAAATGGTCGTCCAACAGCTGCGATCTAAAATAAAATCAACTGATGTGTGAGATCAATTTGAGTGAGCGACACGCTCAAAAAGGCTGGTAGAGGTGGACGCGTCACAGATGCCTTTGAAAATAGAGACCTACAGGCGTTTGCCAACAAGCCCTTTCCGACACAATACTTCCGAGAGGGACAATAATCTTTACGAGAACAGCACAAGAACGAGTAACGTAAGAAATTTAATTATTCT